>RCUC01167308.1:0-47661 GCA_003697995.1 Taxidea taxus jeffersonii | reverse complement strand
CCGGCGGCGGGGGTTAGTATCCCTGTGCAGTGGCATGACGCTGGCCAATCAGCTGATCTGGGTCCGCAGAGCACAGACGCTCCCATCCTGGGCAGGCTTTTTCTGCTTTGTGTTCTGGTCTCTTTTGGTCCTCCCTTTCTGGAACTTTTGTTGATGAGCCCGGTGACATCAAAGCGTGAATTCTTCTTGTCCATGAGTTAGCCTTTGACACCATCCCAGAGGCCACTGCCAGGAGGGTGGGCGGGCGGGGGCGGGGGCGGGGGTGCTCTGCGAGGCCGCCGTCCTGTCCGTGTTGAGATGCGGCAGGAGCCGGCATGGGCTCTCTGTACGAGAGGATGCTCCCTTGGGAACTGGAAGGCATTTGGCGCTCTCGGGGTATTTTAAGAAACTTCTGCTTCTGTGCGGAACACGTCAGGTGGTAGAATTACCATGAGAATATATTCCTGATGATGTCTGCCCTGTGGAAAATAAAGCGCAAGCCCAGGATCGAAAACAATGACAAGTCTGGTGACTCTGTGTATCAGACCCTTCATCTGGTGAGCACGTTTGAATTCTGTGTTGCTAACCTTGTGTGTGTGATGACTTTCCAGCTGAATTGCTTTCCAGTCCAGAGGAGGGTGATTATGCATGTCCCGCTTCCCATTGATTGCATCCTTTTACTTTCCGGATCCCCTTGTTGATAAAGGATGGATAGTTTAGCATGGGGCAGTGCTGGGCATCGGTCGTTGGTATGAAGTCGAATTTGCCTAGAACCCTCAGGTTTGTCTCTTTGTTCATTGGCATAAAGATGTATCATGTATTTCTGAAACTGAGGAATTCTTCTCCTTTCTTTTGGTTGTTGAGATTTTGAGTGTGTTTTTGTGATGTGTAGCAGATCTCGCTGATCCCTGCCTCAGCCTGGGTCGCCTGAATGGTCATCAAGCATTTCTGGAAGAAGGAGGTTCACCTTGGCATCCTAGAAAGTTTTAAGTGTTTTTGACTTTATTTCTGCTTACTTGAGAAGGAGATGGGGTTAGAAGTGTTGGCTCAGGGGTTGTGTTCATGGGTTAACGTCCACTGACTTGGATGGCCCATGTCAGTCCCTAGAGTAAATGCTGAGTCCCTGGTCAGAAAATCTAGTGGGTTAATGACAAGGAATAATTTAACCAAACTCAATGAAACTTTTTAGTGGTTCAGCATTAATATTGGAGTCTGACCATCATTCGATTTTGTGTCATAATGAAGCTTGAAATTCGGCAGCGAGAACACCTGATGGACCCAACTAAGCCTTCGTCCTTCTTGGATGTTTCTTCTTCAACGTCTGTTCCAAAGGGGACAGAGAAGGGGATGGAAAACGATAGGGACTACCATTGTAGGGAGTGGTCTCTGAAATTAATAGAAAACATGACTTTGGTGTTTGGCTCCCAAAAAGCTTAAGTAAAGGTTTTAAGAATTGAGGCCACTCTGGCCCCTTTTAAATCTGTGGGATGTGTTAAATCGGTCAGACTTAAAGGACAGTTTTAGAACTCTGAACTCATCTCGGGATAGAAATTGCCTTTAGTGGTTGCATAACAGGAAACCTTTAGACAGCTGGGTAGCTTGAGTCAATAGTGTGTCCTTAAAAGCCTCCCCCTCTCTTTTTGTACTTTCTTTTCATCTTCCACAGGAAGAAAGCGATATTATAAACACGGAGCTTCACGCTGGCCTCAGTAAAGTGGCCCATTTCCTCCTGTAATCGTGTACTCTTCTCTGCACGTTGGTGGGATCATTCTTAGGCCTGACAGAGGAAGGGCTCCGCTACCTCGAACAGTTTTTAAACCGGCAGCCCGCCAGGGCCCGAAAGTGCTTTTCTGTTTCCAGGGTGACTGATTGCTGTCCTCCCGTGGTGAGAGGTTTGCACTTCTCCCATGACCGAAGCCTCGACCGTCTCCTCCTTCTCAGCAGCATTTCGCGGGCTGTCCCAGTTCCAGGAAACTTGGCTTTGAGGAGTGTGTGGAGCACCTCCCACGGCAGCCACCTTTCTAGGCATCTCTGGCTGCAGAGCTCGGTGGAGAATAAAGAGGACAGCGCAGAACGCTCTGCCACTGAGCGGGGGGAGCCCTGCGCCCCTTGTACGGCCTACATCACGGCCGGGCTACCCAGAGAAGGTCTCCGTGGGGCTTGATGCAAAAAAGTCTGGCCACGGTATATAGGGCCAGTTGGGACTTACAAGTTGGGGCCACAACAGGTAAAATCTCTGCATTGGTGCTATTGTAGAAGAGACCCCTCATTTCACACTTTGTTCATACTTCCTTCCTGCATCTCGTAGTTCCTTCTAGGGATGTTTTTTGGGGTAATATTTTAGTAAGACAGAATTCTCAAACTTGATGACATCATTTTAATGATTTCCAAGTAAAAATTTCATTAGGAGCCTTGCAAAACCTGCTGTGACCGTATGCAATGTGGCTTAGAATTCTTTCATTCTTTATTTAAATAACATGTAATCGAGAGTGAGGAGATTATGTCCCTGTTGAGATTCTGTGTGTGTTCCTTGGATAACAATACCTTGGAGAACCTTACCTTGGAGAACCATACCTTGGAGAACAAGGTTGCCTGTGTTGAGACTGCTTTGCCTCATCTCCATGTAAGAGAGCCCCTGGCTAACTTTATCCTGACTTTAGGATTGTGTCTAATAAGGAAAGGATGGCTAAGGCTTTGAACTCTCAGAAGAGGGTTTCAGGGAATTTGGGGGTGTCCCTGGGATACTCAGTTCTAGGTTGCTTTTCCTATACTCCAGAACTTGGCTCAGAGAGGGAGAAAGATGAGCAGGCTGGATGTTTGGGAATGAGGTTGGGTAGGACGCGGCTTTAGGTTTAGAGCACTAAAGCCCTAGCCCACATCCCACTGACCTTTAGCTGTCCCCTTGGGCCTGCTTAATGAACATAAGGTTGCCAGGCCTTAGGAGTGGTGAACTTCCCACGAAGTCAGAAACGGTACTCACACTCTTAAACATGGAAACCTCAGAGCACTGATGGTGAAACAGGGAATGAAAACCTAGAACATCCGTCCCATACCTTCCACTGTTAAACACAGGATCAGGTGAGGATGGGAGCAGGTCAGCGTGATGAGAATTAGGAGCGCAAAGAGAAGCATCTTCTGGAATTTCCTGCCTTTGCTATGTGCGCGAGTCCCCAGGTTGTGACTTTGGCTCATCCTGAAAGTATGGGGCACCTTTTGTGTACCACGTGAGGACATTAGATTTCCCAAGGCAACTTGTCGAGATGATAACATCGTAAAAAGGCATAACGTGTCTCCAGTGGGAATGAAGTGGCGGATTTATTTATCATGAAGAGTAGCTTTGATGTTCATCTGTGCATACAGGTCTTCCGTGCCTGTGGAACTTGTAAGACAGAGCCACGTTTCACCGTATGTTTAAGAATGACAAGCTAGGGGGCGCCTGGGTGGCTCAGTGGGTTGAGCCACTGCCTTCGGCTCCGGTCGTGGTCCCGGGCTCCTGGGATCGAGTCCCGCGTCGGGCTCTCTGCTCAGCAGGGAGCCTGCTTCCCCTTCTCTCTCTCTGCCTGCCTCTCTGCCTACTTGCGATCTCTCTCTGTCAAATAAATAAATAAAATCTTTAAAAAAATAAAAGAATGACAAGCCAGTAGAATATTAACATAACTAAATAAAACTGGCTGATTTCTACAGCAACAAGCTTCGATGAAATTCTTTTTTAGCAGCCTTATCGAGATGGAATGCACGTATCATACAGTCCAGCCCATTTTGGTGAGTGTTTTTGTTAGCCACCGGAGGGAGAATTCTGTGTGGGGATGTACGATGTCTGGAACACTGGCTCCATGGACAACAGTGAGCAGTGCCCCTGAGAGGAGACTAAAACCTTCTGGTGCATAGACTAGGGTTAGTGCTAGCAACGCAGAAGCTGCAGTTGTTGTAAGAGAACTGAAATAGGAGCTCCTGGGTGGAATGGTTGGTTGAGCATCTGCCTCTTGGTTTCAGTTTGGGTTGTACTCTCGGGGTCCTGGGATTGAGCCCCGTGTTGGACTCCCATTGGGGCGCCTGGGTGGCTTAGAGGGTTGAACCTCTGCCTTCGGCTCAGGTCATGATCTCAGGGTCCTGGGATCGAGCCCCGCGTCGGGCTCTCTGCTCGGTGGGCAGCCTGTTTCCCTCTCTCTCTCTGCCTGCCTCTCTGCCTCCTTGTGATCTCTGTCAAATAAATAAAATCTTTAAAAAAAGAAAGAAAGAAAGAAAGAAAGAACCATTATGTGGATTTGGATCCTGGCTCTCCTCCTTGCTGTCATGGGATTGTTGTGAATGCATCCTTGTTAGGTTCTGATTTCCCAAGTCCGTGTACTGCCTTTGTTCCAGGCTCCGTTCCCTTTGAGGTGTGCCACGGAGGGGGAGGCATGTTAACGTCAGCTGCCTTTTTCCTCTGTGATTAAGGGATTGCTCCCCACAGAATACTCTTGGTTTTAGCCCCTCTGCTCTGCCTAGTGCCAGCCTTGACTTTCAGCTCTGGGCAGCAACTGCTGTTTTGGGGAGGATGTTCTCATCTCTTCCCGGGGAGGTGGGTAGGGGAAGAGGTAATTCTTCACAGCCTTGTTTGCTGGGAATGCTCTGTGCCTAGAGATGGGTTAGATGGTGGAAGTGAGGGAGAGCAGGATGAGCAGGCAGCCTGCCTTCAGGGAGCTATCCAGCGAGCATTTGTAGGGTGGTACATTTGGGCAAGTAGTAATAAACTAGATTTTGTGCCATAAAATAGCCTCTGCAGGCATCCGAGCCAGAGCTTTAAGCAGTTGGCAGGCCCGTCCCCTCCTGGAGGTCCTCTGAGCTGATCTGGAGGGTGAGCTGGGATGCCAACCAGGTGTTTGCTGTATGCAGCTCGGGGACTCGGGCTCCAGGACTAATTCCTCGGGGTTTTTAGCAGCCCACCTGCCACCATGCTTTGGAGAACTCTTTTGCATAACTGGGAAAGTGGCAATTTTAGAATCCTAGAACCCGAAACTTCTACTTGAGTCATCCTGGGCAGAGATTCGGTGGAGGCTGAGCTCCCCAACTGAAGCCTTGTTCAGGGCCCCGCAGCTTTTATTTCCAGAGAGAGGAGGTATCTTTCTCCTTAGAGAAGCTGGAGAGACAGAAACTGGGTTTTGGGGGGTTTTTTCCTTCTTAAAATATATGGGGCTCTACCATTATCTAGAAAGTTGCCTTTGGACCAGTTTTTAACAAAGCCAGAAAGAATCTTAGCTTCTAAAATAATTTTCCACCATTGCAAAGTAAGTATAGTTTACTTAAGTAGGGGCTGTGATAATTAGCCTTGTATCTGGGGTAAGATGCGTTTAATTTTTGGGTATCTCTGTCTCCTTATTGTAAGCTTCTTAAAGGGTATTTATGAACACAGGCTTTGGTACACACTGCCTGGTTCAAATCCCAGCTCTGGCATTTTCGGGCTACGCAAGAGCTGTGCAATCTCAGATGAGTTGCTTAACCTCTCTGGGCCTCCTTTGTCTCAGCTGTTTCGCAGGAATGCTAAGAGCCCTTACTCACCGTGTGGGAGGATTAAATACATCAGACAAGTGGCTGGCATGTGGTGAGCACTCAGAATATGTCAGCAATTGTCCTTATGGGTGTTCTGAGCGTTCAGTGAGCTCTCATACGTGTGGAGCCGTCTGGGGGAAGGCGCGATGTAATTCACGTGTGGCGGCTCATTAACCAGGAAGGACACCTTTAGGCGGAACAGATGTCAGCCAGGTCTCTCTCGTGAGAGGTAACTTCATCTGCCTTGCCTTTTAAACTGTGCTCCGAAGAGCACGGAACAGGTGGCCGCGTTCTGCCGCAGTCTGCATGAGATGAACCCCTCTGACCCGAGCCCGTCTCCCCAGGACGCCACCGGGCCTCAGCTGGCCACCATGAGGCAGCTCACGGATGCTGACAAGCTGCGCAAAGTGATCTGCGAGCTCCTGGAGACAGAGCGCACCTACGTGAAAGTACGTCTCACTGGGCCACCCTCCCTCCCCGCAGGGCCTGCCCTCCCGCCTCATTTTGAAGGAGGGGCTTTGTGGGTTACGCTGTGTTTGGGCTCCTGGGGCATCTGGCGTTTCTTCTGGATGTTCAGATCTCCCGCGTCGTAAGGAGGCACATCAGTTCTTAGAGCAATTCCTTGACATTTGTAATTGATTGACCGGGAAAGGAGATGATGGTGAATATTCAGTGAGCCTCTGACCTTTCTGAATCTGTTGTTGAGCTAATACTACAATTGAATTTAGGTTTTGAAAGATGTAAAGGTATTATTTTCGGTATCTAAGTTGAGTCTAGGCAGAAGGGTATCTGTTTTCTTTTAATTCTCCTTTGTGTTGGGCTACTTAGTTGTATTCCTGTAACTGCGTAAGTTATTCCTGTGTAATTCATAATGTCTACACGATACATATGACTAATAATGCATGCTTTCTACGTACATTATAATACATACATTGTAATACATTTCTAGGACTGTAATAATTATCTATTCCTGTAAATATATAATTTAGTTATAGGTCACTACAGTGTGATCTGTTTTTAATGATCTATTTTAGTGTTGAACTCAGGGGTCAGCAAATTCTGGCCCTAGGGCCAAATCCAGCGCTCTGCCCATTGTGACAAATAAAGTTTTATTGGGACACAGCCACACACATTCATTTATGTGTTGTCTGTGCTGTAACAGGAAGCAGTTTCCCTGTTACAGCAGCAGAGTAACGCAGTTGTGACAGAGGCCACGTGGCCCGCAGAGTCAAAAAATGTTCCCCAAAAGGTTGGCTCACTCCTTCTTTAAGGGACCTGAATGACCTAACGACTGCAATGTTAGCATTTGGGACATAGCCTGTTTTTTTTTTTTTTAATCCTTTTACTTTCCTGCTAGTCTTTTAGAGATACTAATGAGATATCCTTTCAACCCATAGGACTTAAACTGTCTCATGGAGAGATACCTCAAACCTCTTCAAAAAGAAACTTTCCTCACCCAAGACGAGGTATGGAGGAAATTGTTTTAACTTTGTGTGTCCTGCTGCATCTTGACTTGGTGAAGAGGAAGGAGTCAGGCACACGTGCAGGACTGAAAACACGGGGAATTCGCTCAGTTGTAGTAACTAGATCAGATGGTTGCCAGTTAGAGGAAGGAGGTCACCACCCCCTGCCCCGCCCCCACCCATGGGCTCTTGATCTGAACTGAGACATGGTGATAGAGAAACGTTGACATCAGAAGCTGATAAGGTCTCGGACCACCAGTGAGATATGGGGTGGCTTACATTCTTCTTCATTTTCCAGCTTGACGTGCTCTTTGGAAATCTAACCGAAATGGTAGAGTTTCAAGTAGAATTTCTGAAAACCCTAGAAGATGGAGTGAGGCTGGTGCCCGATTTGGAAAAGCTTGAGAAAGTCGATCAGTTCAAGGTAAGTCCTCCAGTGGATGTCAGGCTGCCTCCTCCTGTCATGGGTGGGTTATTCTGTAGGTCAAGTGGAACCTCCGAGAACACATCGCGAGGGGCAGAGGCTCTCTCTGGTGTGTTGTGCTCGTGGCGTTGGGTCTTCATTGGACCTCCGGTGGGGTCGGTTCCTGAGGGGATTCTGAGATGGGAACTTTGTCTGGCTAAGGGTACACTGGAACTTGCAGGAAAATGATGCCCCTGCTGGCTTCTACTCTGGGAGGTAGACCAACCTTGACCTTCTGTTCCGTTGACGTGTGGCCCTTTAATTCTTGCTGTTAGCAGATGAGACTAGCTATTGCTGTTAGCAGATGAGACTGGCACCCTTGGTTTCCCAGTAAACAAGTTAATTTATCATGTTCTGGAAAACTTTGCCTAATGGAAATGCTTATCATGATCCAGGAGGGAGACAGTCTTCCAGCACACAGTGTCCTCAGAGCGCTAATGAGGATTTATGGCTGGTACCTCAGTGAGGATGCTTCAAGCTTACTTCCCCCTCCTTGGCTGGCTCTCCTTCATCACATACTTCCTGTGGTGTGCCTCCAACCGACAGAGCTCACCGACCCACACACAGTGGCGGTGGCTTCTCGTATAGTTTAAAAAAAAACAACACAAAAAATCAGATTAATTCAGATGTCAGGAGCTCTTTGTTACCACAGATTAGAGTAGTTTGCATTCTGGAATTCTCTGCGAGTGGAATCAGGCAGCGTATGCTCTTTTTTTTTAACATGGCATCCTTTACTTGGTGGAGTCGGGTCATGTTCCATCCACGTGGCTGCATCTATAGCTCCGTGGTGTCCCACCGTACAGAGGGAGTACGCTTTGTGGCCCTTTCACCTTCCCTGGGCATTTGGGTTGTTTCCATTTTGGGCAATCACAAGTAAAGCTGCTGTGCAGATTTGTGTATAAATGTTAATGGATATCTGCTTTCCTTTGGCCAAGTATCTAGGAGTGGGACAGTCGGATCACGTGATTATACGAGTGCGCATTCCCACCAAGGGTTCTGTCTCACCCTCCTGAGGTCATGGTCCCTTTTTATAATTTTAGTCATTCCACTGGGTATATAGGGCACCTCATCGTGGCTTTCATTTGAATTTCCCTTAGGACACGACGATGAGCATCTTCTAACGTGCTAATTTGCCTTTAATACACCCTCTTTGGTGAAGCATCTGTTCAGATCATTTGCCCATCCACTCTCTTGGTTGGCTGTTTTCTTACTAGGAGTCTTGCGAGTTCTTTCCATGTTCTGAATATAAGTCCTTTACCAGAACCGGGATTTGGAATTATTATCCTCTTGTCGTACTGTGTCTCTCAAAGATCCAAAACTTCAGATTTCGACAAAGTCCAGTTTTTTTGACTTTTTCTTTTTTGAGTCATGCTTTTGGCGCCATGTCTGTGAAATTTTTGCCGGAAGCTGGGTCCTAATGAGTTCCTCCTTTTTTCTCCCAGAAGCTTTGTAGGTTGGGCATATGCATTTCGGTCTGCGATCTGTTCTGAATTAAATTCGTTAGGGTGCGATGTCGGAGTCAGAGTCCTCTTTTTTCCATACGGATGTCTGATTTTTCTTGTGCTTTTTGTCGAAATGACTATCCTTCTGTCCTCTTCCACTGCATTAATTTTGCAATGGTGCTGGACTCAGGTTCAGTTGTCTGTATACGTGGGACCCTCGTAGACTTCAGCCTCTCCTAGAGCTTGCCGAAATCGGGCTGGGTGCCGTTAGCACACACGTTTAGGGACTGGGCTGAGGCCACTCTCTATATGCTTTTGTGTGTCGCTGCCTCTCTGCAAAGAAGCTATTCAGTACACACACCCACGGGCAGACACTTACCATGAGAATATATATATATATCCTTCGATATTTTTATTTGGAGATAATTTGAGACTTAGGGAAAGGTTGCAAGAATAGTCTGAAGAATTTCTGGATCTCCTTCACCCAGATTTCCCAAACATGAATACTGGACCACATTTACTTCTTTATTTTCCTGTCTCCGGGGTGTGTGTGTGTGTGTGTGTGTGTGTGTGTTTGATATAATTTTTTTCCTTGAACTGTTGAAGAGTTTAGTTGTGGGCATAATCCCCCCTCTTTTTTTTTTTTTTTAAGATTTTATTTATTTATCTGACAGAAATCACAAGTAGGCAGAGAGGAGGAAGCAGGCTCCCAGCTGAGCAGAGAGCCCCATGCGGGGCCCGATCCCAGGACCCTGAGATCATGACCTGAGCCGAAGGCAGAGGCTTTAACCCACTGAGCCACCCAGGCAACCCGAGACACTTGGTTCTCTGAGACATCTAATGTGGATTGTATTCACTTAGCAGTCTTCTGCTGTGGGGCCGGTTGTTTGGGTTTAGTTCTGGTTAATCCCATGAGGAGAGTTAGGGAGACAGAACTTGATGTGGACATGGCGGCATTATGAGCAGAGTTGTTCGGGAGGGACTGGTACATGGATTCTCTCAGTGAGCTCTTTCTAAAGCGTCGCAGTTCTAAATTCCATTCGAGTGGGAATCTCTTCGCTGACCTTCACTGTCCTGGTTTATGGCAACACCTGAGTGTCTCCCTTCTGTCCGTAAGGCAAGACAAGTATCGTCACGGCCCAGGGGCTTGTTTCTCGCACATCTGAGTTGGCTTCTGGTATTGTCTGCATCTACTCTCAAAACTATGGCTGCACCATCCTCCTTAGTTTAAATCCTGATTGTATATTTGGCCAAAAATATAAAAACTCATTAAAATATTCAAACTGTGGGATGCCTGGGTGGCTCAGTCGGTTAAGCGTCTGCCTTCGGCTCAGGTCATGATCCCAGGGTCCTGGGATCGAGGCCCGCACCAGGCTCCCTGCTCAGTGGGGAGTCTGCTTCTCCCTCTGCCTGTCTCTGTCTCTCTCCCTCTCTCTGACAAATAAATAAAAATATTAAAAAAAAATTAAAACTGCGTTGCTTAGAACATTGTCCTAAGGCAGTATTAGGAAAAAAATAATTAGGGGCACCTGGGTGGCGCAGTGGGTTAAAGCCTCTGCCTTCAGCTCAGATCATGATCCCAGGGTCCTGGGATTGAGCCCCACATCAGGCTCTCTGCTCAATGGGGAGCCTGTTTCCCTCTCTTTCTCTGTGTTTACCTGCCTCTCTGCCCACTTGTGATCTCTATCAAATAAATAAATAAAATCTTAAAAAAAAAAAAAAGAAGAAGAAGAAAAGAATTAGTTCTGAGGTCAAGTTTTGATAAAATATCCACTTAGAAATTTGCATTGTCCATCAGCCAGGGAGAGTGTCTGTGACATTCTCTGGAAATGCAGTCTTTATGTATAAACCCCTCATACCTGTGCACGCTTTGTGTCCTGAGAGCATTTTTTAAGGCCAGAAGAATAAATGAATACCTTAATTATGTTTTATCTGTGGCTGCCTATATGGTTAAGCCCTAAGTAAGTAGGAAGTTAAACAAATGAACTAATACGGTTAATGTGAGGGGTTAAGGTTAGAACTTTTTCTTCCTCATCTTTTCTTGTTGAATTATTGAGTCTGTCTCGAGGCATCACTGCCCCAGCAGAGTCAGACTGTCCCTGCCGGGACCCTCTCAGCCAGGGCGGTGAGGTTGGGAGGCCGTGGGGCTTGAAAGGGAGAGGAAGAGACGTGGAACGTGTAAGAAACTAATGGAGGTCTCTAGGTACTCATTCTGGGTGATTCCAAATAAACTTTTCGTTTTAGTAGACAGTCTATCAGAATTCTGTGCATTGTTTGTTAGAAAAAGTGCACACTGAAATCCAAAACTTTTTTCTTGGAATTTCACTTTTAATTCTAAGCCTGGATTAATCAGACACGTGTTCTCTCTCTGAACAAGACTAGATCAGTGTGAAACATAAAGGATATTTTTCTGAGACATGTATATATATATATATATATTTGGGTATATGTGTATATAAATGTGTAGGATACAGAGCATCCTTAGGCATATTAAATTCTAGGTTTTTTATGTTTTTAATTTTTAAAAAATTCTGGTTTTTTTTTTTAAGATTTTTTTTTTTTTTTTTTTTTTTAGAAGGAGAGAGCAAGTGCAAACAGGAGCAGAGGGAGAGGGAAAGAAAGAATCTCAGGCTGACCTTGCCCTGAGCAGGGAGCCTCACATGGGGCGGGATCCCAGGAGCCTGAGATCATGACCTGAGCTGAAATCAAGAGTCAGCCCAGGTGTCCGAAGGCACATTAAATTCGAATAGGTCCTTTTGAGGCAAGGGTATGGGCTGGGATAGGATTCCTGACTCACTCCCAGAGTCAGGTGTGTTTCTCCCATTCTCACCTACTCCATGCTAGGACACGGAGCCGTGTTGGAGAGGGCAGAGTTAGTGACCGGGGATGCGTGTTTTCTAATTTTGGGGTGTATGCATTTCCTGTCTCTACTTGGTGTGTCACTTCCACCTCCCAGCAGGAGCTAATGAGGGATGGCAGGAGCATTCTGTCTTTTTCCAAAATGCCATCGATATTTTCTCATTAGCATTCATACATCCCAGCTGGGGCATTTAAAGACCCAAGGCTGGAAAAGCAGTGACATCTCCAGTGTAATTAGCGAGAAGGCCAGCTCCGGCACTGAGCACGAACACGTCAGCTCTCACCCTTTCCCGTGGGCAGTTTCAGGCCATCGGTAAGCAGAGCGAGGCTGTGACAGGTGTGAATGGTGCTGATCTGTGGAGAGGGTCAGGCCCCCGGTGTCCTGCCGATATTTCCAGATGAGGATGAACGTGAACTAATTACGGTTTTTCTTGTTAAATCCAGAAAGTGCTGTTCTCTCTGGGGGGATCCTTTCTGTATTACGCTGACCGCTTCAAGCTCTATAGTGCCTTCTGCGCCAGCCACACGAAGGTCCCCAAGGTCCTGGTGAAAGGTAGGCGGACGAGGACTGGGTGGCAGGTGGGCGTATCTGGTGTAATTCACACCGCTATGGCTGGCAGCGCCAGGGGCGTTTGGACAGAGATCCAGGAGTCGTGCCAGATAGTTCCTCAAATAAGGCTACTGAGAAGTGAAATGCATGACTGTCTTTTTTTTTTTTTTTTTTTTTTTAAAGTAACCTCTGTGTCCGTCATGGGGCTCAGACTCACAGCCTCTGAGATCAGGAGTTGCACACTCTACTGATTGGGACGTCTTGAGCTAGCCGTCTTGTCAATAATTAATTAACTAATTAATTTTTGAAAGATTTTTTAAAGAGGAGCAGAGGGAAAAGGAGAAACAGATTGCCTGCTGAGCAGGGAGCCCAGTGCAGGACTCCATCCCAGGACCCCTGGGTCATGACCTGAGTGGAAGGGCCACCCGGGCACCCCTTGTCAGTTTTCTTGTAATGCAAGTTTTAACTAAGCTATCTGGGGCCAGAATTAAGGGGTCATTTTGCAATTAGACAAAAACAGGAGTGGGTGGGCTTTAGAAATTCCCTGCTTTATTCCTAATTTTCACTCATTTCCTTATAACTTTGCACACTTCATATATGTTTTGGTAGCATTCCATCTTTCCGTCACCTTTTTTTTTTTTTTTTAAGATTTTATTTATTTGATAGACCAAGAGAGAGCTCAAGCAGGGGGAGCGGTAGAGGGAGAGGCAGGCTCCCCCTGAACAGGGAGCCTGACATGGGCCGATCCCAGGATCCTGGGATCATGACCTGAGCTGAAGGCAGCTGCTTAACCAACTGAGCCCCCCAGGCGCCCCTTTCCCTCACCCACTTTTGTTGCTAGCTGTGTGATATTAACCACCGCCCCCCACCCGCCCTTGACTTGCAGTTCTGTTTTGCATAGAACAAAGTAGGGTTTTAAATTGCCAGGGTCCTTTCCCTCAGTGTTCGGGGGAGATGATGGATCATTCTGAGAGTCTCCAGGAAGCTGTTTTGCTTCCCTAGTTCACATGTGATGTTGGTGATAAGTAAATGGATTAAAAAACAACAACAAAAACCAACCAATTTCCCTGGGAAACAGTATAACTAGTAGAAAGTTGGACTGCAGAGACTCTCTGGAAATCAGCCTGCTCGGTCTTTTTTTTTTTTTTTTAAGATTTTATTTATTTATTTGATAGACAGAGATTATAAGTAGTCAGAGAGGCAGGCAGGGAGAGAGGAGGAAGCAGGCTTCCCGCTGAGCAGAGAGCCCGATTCGGGGCTTGAGACCATGACCTGAGCCGAAGGCAGAGGCTTTAACCTGCTGAGCCACCCAGGCACCCCAGCCTGCTCTGTCTTAACACTACCCCGTGGCCGCCACACGCACAGCTCCTGATCAGTCCCTGAGTATGCAAATAATTGATACATGTTATGCTTTCCTGCCAGGGAGAATGAGCTTGACTTAATTTAAAACCTATCAAGGAAATATTAGTACAACGCGGGTCTCTGGATGACAGAAGAGCCTGCCCCAGATAATGACATATTCCATGGCAGAGATAGCTCATGCAACAGAATCTCCTCCAGCCCAGAAATCTGAAGGGCGTCTGGGAGTCTCCTTATCCTTTTCTCTGGCCCAGACCGTGTCTTCACATGCGCTGTGTTGGGCCTGTCGCTCTGCGCATGCATTTCATTTTAAACTTTAACTGAACGCCGATGGGTAGGAGATCGTTAATGTGACAACTTTAGAGCACTTTGCTCTGCTGTAAAATTAATATACGCGTTACAGTCCTTAGAGCAATTTGTGTTCTTTTTAATCGCTCAGTAGATTAAAGGCTTCCCCTATATAGGTTTTTCTTAATTCAGTAACATTGGGGGGATTTTTGCACCTGAAAAACATTATCTTGTCTTTCCCAACGATCCCATAAAACACGAGGCATGACCTACATTTTTCTAATGGCCAGATGTGCCAAGAGGGTGATAAGACCCGACGCTGACTCTTAATGGGCTCACAGTGAGGCTAGATGGGAGGGACACTCCATTAGCTCCCAAGGAGCTGAGAACTATGCCCTCTTTAGTTCTGGCGTGACATGTAGTTGATGGCTTCAACACTCATGGCCGTACTTCTGGGCTTGCGGACTGTGGGTGGATGCCTGTGCCCCTGGCAGATGCGGACGCACACCGGGCTGTCCCACAGAAGCTACGGCGTCCCTGCGCATCGGCTCAGTGCCGGGCCTCATTTCCCTGACACGCAGTCCATTCATTCCCAGTGTCCTTTCTCTTCACACATTTCTTCTTTGAAAGGAAGAGAAATGGTGGCTGAATCCCAGGAGGCTGGTTCCTCTGAATGGGGGCATAACGGGGATGAAAAGACGGTGGTCTTTATGAAGCTACCTTCCCGTGATTGCTGTTTTAAAGATAGAATAATCATTTTACAATTCATGATGTCCTTTGACCCCGTCTTCTGGTCTTCGCTCACACTGCTTGTCCCCGGAGATGGAAATACGTTTTTATCAGAAGCTTTTGAAAACACAAAGGCCCACTGTTCGGTCACGTTGATATATTGTCCTTAAACCGCCCCCCCTTTCTTGCACTTACTCCCTTTTCCCTGGCCACCATTTCTTTGCACCTGGAAGGTATTAATTAGCCTTGTCTTCCTAATTACCCACTGGTGGCCACCTCTCTGCTGGTCTGGGGACCCACAACTCCCCAGGGCTACTTTTCAGCCCAGCTGGGACCCGCATAAAAAGCGGGCTGGTGAGAGAAGAGCTCCCTGAGTTATATGAGGTCAGGTGTAGGTTTCCCTGGGAGAGAACTCCGCAGTCCTGGGCAGGAGGGCCCGCCCTCCAGATGCTAAGAGTGGGTAGCCCTGAATTAACATAGAACAGATCTGAAAAGGCGTTCACTGTGGGAGAGCCAGCCCTGCCCCACTTCCCAGAGCCCCCGAGCATGCTGCTTCTGGTTTGTGCTTTCTTTTTTTTTTTTTCCTCCTGTCTTTTCTCAAAAAAAAAGAAAAGAAAAGAAAAAGGCCCCGCCAGCAATGAAAGGCTTGAAAGAGACAGAGAAAACCAGGGTAAAGAGTGTTTTAAAATGCAGGCTTTCCAAGGTTCGGATACGGAAACCAACAGATCAGAAGACAATGGCCATTGAAAAGATAGTTTGTTCCTCGCAGCTCTCATGAGGAAGGGGCAGGACGCCCCATGGGGCTCCATGGGGAAGTGCCAGGGCTAGTCAGGAAGCAGAAGGAGCCAGGAGAAGACGTGGGCGACTTTTACTGCCATTGTTGGGAGAAGGCAGGAGCAAGGCAGGGTGGGCCGATTTAGGATTGGGTCATTTCGGTGGACTCTGGGGTATTGGGGCTGGCCCAGATTGTTTGGTACCTGGCCTGGCCCAGAGTGAGAGAGCCCACTAGAAGAGGTAGGGGGTTGGGAGGTGGGGCTCCAGATCGCTTGGTTTGCATATGAAAGGTGTGCTCCCTGGCCAGTCCTTTACCACCTCTAGGAATTGGAAGCCCTGGGAGGGTTATTAGTCTCAGGGTCTGTAAGCCCCCCCTCCCATGTCAAAATATCAGAATACAAAGTCGCTCTTAGTCCAAGGAGGATTAACAGCAGCCCCTGAAAACCCGCAGTGTGTAGGATTTACAAACCCTGTGATCCCTTTACTCAAACCCTGTATTGCCCCCAAATAAATAAGACAGGCCCTTCCAGTTGTCTCCCTGGGAACCCCACCTTCCGTCTCCCCGCAGCCCACTCTCCTGGGGAAGGGGGCCTCAGAATAAGTGAGGGATTGTGAGGAGGGGGGCGTTTTGGGGTTCCGCCCTGACAGCCTGTGTTTCTCTCTTCTAGCCAAGACGGACCCGGCTTTCAAGGCGTTCTTAGACGCCCAGAACCCAAAACAGCAGCACTCGGCCACTCTTGAGTCTTACCTCATTAAGCCCATCCAGAGGATCCTCAAGTACCCGCTTCTGCTGAAGGAGCTCTTTGCCCTGACGGACGCAGAGAGCGAGGAGCACTACCATCTGGATGGTGAGCCCGGGGCCCCCGAGATCTGCCCCCCCTCGCGCGCGTCTCCAACGAGAGCCTCAAGATAGCCTTTCCGTTTCCTGCCCGTTTTCCTCCAGTGGCCATCAAGACCATGAACAAGGTTGCAAGTCATATCAATGAAATGCAGAAAATTCATGAAGAATTTGGGGCTGTATTCGACCAGCTCATTGCTGAGCAGACTGGTGAGAAGAAAGAGGTAAGGATGCCCACTTCTCAGGATACCGAGTAGCGAAGCTCAGTTGGTTTCATTGTTGTTGTTTTTTTTTTTTTTTTTTTTGAAGGTGTTATTGATAAGTAAAATAGTTACAAAGCTGTGGTTTCTGTTGGTGGAACTCTTGTCGTTTATCCAAGGCTGCAGGGGAATTTTCTTCCTCAGCTGGAATATTTCTTGATGTGGTTTCTGTTGGTGGAACTCTTGTCATTTATCCAAGGCTGCAGGGGAATTTTCTTCCTCAGCTGAATTATTTCTTAATATAGGAACCGTGTTGCTGAGTCTCACCACTTCCCCCTCGGGACCTCTGGTTTTAAGTGTGAGCTTGAACTTCCAGACATAGCTGGGGCCGCTTCTGTACGCACGTAAAAGGTCAAAGCTACATCCCTGGACATTAGAATAAGGCTTGGCATATAGTAGGTGCTCAGTCAATATTTGCTGAATGAATGACAGTTTCAAATGACTTTAAGAAATTTTTTTTTTTTTTTAAGTCTTACCTAAAAACCTACTTAGAAGAAACAGTGACAGGAATGATACACCTGAGAAAAACTTAGAGCAAACCCTGAGTAGTGCCCAAGTCGTTGAGAAGACCTCCCAGGACCCCGGGATCATGACCTGAGCGAATAAAAATTCTGATAATACTGAGATGAGTCAGAGGGCTCGGCATAGTACGTGATAACATTCATCACTGCCTTTGGATATTCAGCTGAAGTATTCTCCTCGGTTTTGCTTTCTGCCTTTAAAAAAAAAAATAAAGGAGAAAAGCCGGGAGGAGACCAAGCAGAAAAGCACTCCTGCCGGGGTGAACGGGGAGAGTTAAAGGCGAGGGAGTGGGGGACGCTTGGTTGTTTAGTCCAGCTGAGAGAAGAATGGCCTCATCTTCAAGGTGTACGGGGTTCCTATCCAGGTTCATTTTTATGTCCTCAGGGAAGCAAAACAAGCTTTCAGACGGCTCAAAGATCATTTTCAGATACAGCTAAAATCTTGGCATCTCCTCTAGACATAAAATCAAACACATATTAAGAAATTCATTTTACTCATGTGGTCGGAGGGAGCCAGGTAGATGTCCCAAGGGTTTGTTGGAAGGGTTCTGTTTATGAAGGGAAGAAATATGGCGAAGGTTTGCGAATGGAGGCACACTGGTTTCTCCCCGGAGGAGGTCGGTCAGGTCCGAATCTGACCGGACATCCGCCGTCGGCACCTTGGCCGGACATCCGCCCTCGGCACGTTGACCGGACATCCGCCGTCGGCACCTTGACCGGACATCCGCCGTCGGCACCTTGACCGGACATCCGCCGTCGGCACCTTGACCGGACATCCGCCCTCGGCACCTTGACCGGACATCCGCCGTCGGCACCTTGATTGGACATCCGCCCTCTGCACCCTGCAGAGTTTCCGGAGGCGCTCAGAGACCGCGTGGAGGGCTGAGACCTTGAGGCCTGGGAGGGTGTCCTCCAGAGGACGCGTCCTTCCCTGCTGACACACGGTTAATTTTTTTCTGCTGCTGTGGCAAGCAGAACACAAGCGTGCTCTCAGTCTACCTGACAGATGATTTCATCAGTCAAGGTGGGCAGGAAGGGCGGGCGCTGCGACTCTGGAAAGGTGGATGGACAACTCTGGATGGAGTCCTCATCTTGTAAAACTTCTGTGAGAAGAAGGACATGGTATGCGTATGAAAGGGCAAAACTACAGAAAAAGGCAAGAAGCAAAAAAAGCATTCTCCATCTCGAAACAAAGAACTCACCACTCTTAACGTTTGCTGTTTATTTTGATTAAGAAAGTTGTATATCTGCATATGCTTGAAAGTTATAGTATACCTTGTTTTTTTATGTTATTTTAAGTTATTCAAAAGAACTCTTTAAACTATTGTGTGATGGTTCATTGTGTGGCTGAACAATGGTTAATTCCTATCGTTGGGTAAGTCTCTTGGCTTCATTTATTGAGTACGATGAGTAATCCTGCAAACATTTTTTGTCATAACACTTCCCCCTCCTGTATTTTAGTTTTTTTCCTTTTGATAGAAGTGAATTTTGTTGAGTCTTGGAAATGAACATTTTCATTGCATTTCATTATATTCGTTATCTGTCAAACCCATTTCTGGATTTGAATGACCTTGGGAGCAGAGGGCCATTATGTTAAAGACTAGAAGGAGGAAAAACGATGAATATGGTTCAAAAGTCAGGAATTGTAAAAGGGACACGGCTTTGGTGAAACTGCCCATTCTCTGAAATGAAATTCTGACCATCAAGCGAGAAATCTTTCCAGCAAGGAACAAAGAGACCGAGTGCTATACAAACTAGCCTCCTGTGAGCTGAGATTTTGTAAAAAGAAACGGGCAAAAAATGGAAGGAGGGACATCTGACTGCCTACCAGTGTTAAAGAAAAGGAAAATCCTATCTCAGTATTCCGACGACCAGAGCCCAGAAAGATCAAGGCTCGGAAAAGATGCGGAACACGGCAGCAGGAGATTGTGTTTTGACACCATAAGAAGAATAAGGAAGAAATAGGCCCCCAAGGCGGGGCAGAGGTATCACAACCAAAGACAATCGATCTCTCAAGGAGAAGGACTTGGTTTCCATGCAGTCCACCTTTGAGAATGGTCTTGCAATACAAAACCCCGGGGAGAATGGCTCCCAGGGAAATAGTGCGCAGGTCAGTTACAATCCTGTCACACTGCTCGCAGCGTAAGTTGGAACAATTACGGCAGCCTGAGCCAGGCAGGTCATGTGTCCGGATTCCCACAAAGGTGATTCCTGACCATTATAGCTCCCTTTTAATGGCAATATCCACTAGAAACCTAGAATGGATTTATGAACGGCTTGTAAACAGTTACGGATAGGAACATTTATCAGTGTCTTTTGGGAAAGTTAGGCCACTGTTGAGACAGTAACATTCCAGGGACGGGGGTACCTGGTCCTGTCATCAGCCAACTTCCCTGCAGGCAGATACGTTCGCAGAGAACAAAGCGGGTTCGGGAACACTGTCTGGTGAAGCTAGGCCTTCAACCTCCTAGTCTGTGTTAAACCCTGGGGAGCTGAACTGGATTGCACAGATCATTCCTTTTGCTCAGGTAAGAGGGGAAAAGGCCTCAAAGGAGAAGGGCCCAAAAGACCTGGTGTGGCAGGACATCCCAGACCCCTAAGCAGAACTTAGTCTTGGGTTTGGAAGAAGATTCAGCAGTCAGTGGAAGGCCAAGGGGAGGCACAGTTGGCCATAGGGGTGGCCCTGAACTCCTTCTTCCATTTGCCGTGTGGAAACTTAAGGGAAACCATGTGGGCTGAGACTGGATCAGCCCATTGTTAGCATGTAACAAGCAACGCAGCATCTTCCCATGTCTGACAACAAACACAGGTGCGTTCTGTTGGACACAACTAGGCTTAGGCATGCCCTTTCCACAGCTGGAAGGGGGAACTCAGGAGGGCTGGCGGAAACTTGTTACGCCAAGCGCATGGCCCAGGGCATGGTGGCCAAGCCCAGAGTCATCAGGGATTTGCCCAGTTGAGTAGGAGGTTGCTCGAAAAATCACACGGCAGAGTGTGCAGACCCAGAATCGTGTTGGAAGGAGGAAGTAGAGTTTGCACAACCATCTGCTCTAGTGGCCTTTTAATGACTTTTAAAGACTTACCCCCGAAGCCTGGGGCCCAGAACGGTGGTACCCGGGAATCCGACTTCTGTGTACAATGAGCACCCTTTGTGGGTGCTTGGGGCATGGGTGGTGGAGACGTTATAGTTTCCTTAGCTGATCCTGTCCTGGGAGGTTGGTTGGCTGGTTATTTCTCATGTCCAGGCAAACTAATACGATGGCTGAACTTTTTTTTTTTAACCCTTGGCTATCCTACTGATAACACAGGTCAGTAATAGAGTAATTATTACCCTAACGACCTGTCAGTCACGACAGGGGTGGCAACACCAGCGCGTTTTGTACTGCTGGAGCCGCGTGGCCAGTATCAGATGGTGTCTGGCTTGGTGCCTCAGGAGGGGCACTGCCAAGTGGCCCTGGGTTCGGCAGAGGGCTGCTCGGTCGCCGCTGTATCTAGAAACCCCATCAGGGCATATGCAGGGGAACGACCCGGACCCTTGTGTCTTTGAGAAGCTCAGCATCAAAGTTTAATATCTGAAATGCTGCCTTGAGCTTGATTTCTGCGACTGCAGAGCCTACTGACCACTTAACCGTATTGATCGGTGGGTGGACCGCAATCTCTGATGGTTACAGAGCCTTGTTCTCTGATGTGGTTGCACCAAGAGCAGGTTGAAAAACCAGATGATCCTCCCACGGTCAAGTGGGCTGCTGAGTGGGGAGGAGGAGGAGACGTGGATGGGCTTGCATGTGGCCCCAGACTCCGGAGGGAAAGGCATACGGGGCTGTCGGGAGGCATAGGTACTGGATCACTGCGCGGGCGTGTCGGGACGGCTCTCCAGAAGGACTCACCGGGGCGGGCTGGCCACTGGACCTCACGGTTTCTGCGGATCCCCAGAACACAGGCTGCACACACTTCG
Organism: Taxidea taxus jeffersonii; assembly: GCA_003697995.1. NCBI lineage: Eukaryota > Metazoa > Chordata > Mammalia > Carnivora > Mustelidae > Taxidea > Taxidea taxus. The sequence goes on along the minus strand of RCUC01167308.1, from coordinate 26,652 downwards.
AACTCCTCAGTTGGCTTCTCTCTCCCTCCTCAAAAGTGAAACGAAAGCTTTAGACAGAGCTGGAAGAAGAAAAAAATAATCGATTCCATTGCTTCCTGGAAAAAACTGTGGCTCCAAGAGGATTTAAACTCACAGGCGGAAAGGCCTAGTTTTCTGGGGCGGATCTTGGTGATGGATGGCTGCTTCGTCTCTCCTTCAGAAACTGTTTCCATTTGAACACAGACCGATGCCAATTTTGGAGATGAGTTTTGGCAGATTTACTGTGTGTGAATTCGGGGGTGGACCCAGTTTCTCTACCTCTCTGCCATTTTATTCTTGAAATTCTTGTAGACAAACGTGGGATAAAAGAGGAAAAAAAAAAAAAGTGACCAGATGTTTTTAAAGACCGTGTTTTCATGCAGTAAGATTGACATCAGCCTGCCAGATTCGAAAACGTGAAAATCGGTCTGCTTATTCAGCACCCGATAAGGTTTGCCCTGTCCCTGTTTTACAGGTTGCAGACCTGAGCATGGGGGACCTGCTTTTGCACACCACGGTGATATGGCCAAACCCGCCAGCCTCCCTGGGAAAGTGGAAAAAGGAGCCAGAATTGGCAGCCTTTGGTATGTATCAGAACAGGGTTGGGGCGCCTGGGTGGCTCGTCAGTTAAGCATCTGACTCTTGATTTTGGCTCAGGTCATGATCTCAGGTTGTGAGATCAAGCCCTGTGTTGGGTATGGAGCCTGCTTAAGATTCCCTCTCCCTCCCTCTCTCTCTCTGCCCCTCCCTGCTTGCTCTCTCTCTCTCAAAATAATAATAATAATAATAATAATAATAATAACAACAGGGTTGGTAGGGGGTAGCACAGAGAGGGAAGCTGGGCTTAACTTTGAAAAATAAAGAAAAGTTCTTTCTCAAGACCCATTTTATTAACATTAAGTTCATTATAGTTATCTGAATCAATCTCCCTGCCCTGGCCACCAACATGTCCGAAATAGTGAATGAAGCCTTCCAGGTCCGTATGGCCAGTGTGACCACCCCGTTACATAGGAGGGAGGGAATGGCCTTGCCCTGCCTGCCCCTTGAATCAGCATGTAGGCGGGGAAAGGTTTTGTTGTCATCGTCACTGCTCAGAATATTTTTTCAAGATAACAGGTTAATAATAAGCCAAGGAAAAATCATACGAGAAATGAAGACAACACTGCCTGGTTCTGAGAGATCCGAGCTCTTTCCTCATCTCTCTCACTCCGGGTGATGTTGGGATTCAGGCTCTCAGTTCTCAGCTGGCCTGTTGGGGCAACACTGGGGTGCCATGATCAGTCGTGAGGTGCTTCTCAATCACGTAACTAATACCAACCGAAACAGAGATGCTTGTGGATGATTTATTTTTTAATAAACTAGTTAGGCATTTTGAGACAGAAAACTATGGGAATTACTTGTAATTCAGGAAATACGGCTTGTGGTTGCAGGAAAATTCTTATATTGGATCCGGTTCTGTTTTACATCATGTCGTCTGAGTCTCAAACAGAAGACTCATTGGTAGGCACACAATAAGAAGGAAATCTAGTATTTTCCATTCTCTTACCTTACCTTGTGTTTCTAGGGGAAAGGATGGTTGCTTGTTGCTTCTTTAACTGAACACATTTCTTTTTTCTTTCCCCCACAATGTGAACGGAGTATTCCCCAAATGGAACATCTTTGTGGTGTTAAAATCAGAGTGTTGAACATAAAGACTGTTGAACTTCCTGCTTAGCTCACTCAAGGCTTCGCTGAAAAACTTAGTGACGTTCCTAACAGTTTCAAAGAGCCGCTAGAGTTGTTGATGCCATTTCCTTAAAAATAACAAAGATGGGTAGAAGTGTGCAGGGAAAGCGTGTGACCAGATAGGACATACAAGAAAGGATTGGGATATTGTAACATGTTGGTAGTTTTTGATGGGCGGCTGCTTTCGGCGGGGGTAGGGATAGTTTAGTCTCTGCCCCCCACACACACACATTACCAGTTGTGTCTCTTATATTGTAATTTCTTGGAAGGACTGGGAGCTTTCAGATGCTTCTTGGTAGGTGGCTTCTGGGAAGTAGGATTCCGAAGTAAATGACCCAAACCATCTATCTTGCGGTTTCTGATTCTGGGCTACAGAAGAATGGTTCCAGAGTTCCACACTGGAATTTTTCGTGACTGTCTCCTGAATTGTACAGATTTCCTGTGGTTAGAAATGAACAGATTTAGGGGCACCTGGGTGGCTTATTCAGTTGAGCATCTGCCTTTGGCTCAGGTCCTGGGATCGAGCCCCGCATCGGGCTCCCTCCTCAGCGGGAAGCCTGCTTCTCCCTCTCCCGCCCTGCTTGTGCTCTCTCTCAAATAAATACATAAAATCTTTTTTTTTTCTTTTTAAAGAAATAAAGAGATTTAAAAAGAAGAAAAAAATTTGGAAGAAAGGAGGGGTGGACAAACTTTCTCTGTGAAGGCCACGTAGTAAAAACCTTAGGCCCAAGGGCCAAGAGGCCATGTGCAGTCAGAGGCAGACAACATGTAACCAGATGGACATCTGTGTTCATAGCCTATACTGAATGGGCCGCAGGCCCTACTCTGCCAACCAGTGGAATAAAGGGTTCCGGAAATGCTGGTTTTGAGGTTTGGGGTTTTACTTGGCCGCTTTGCTGTGCAGGCTCCGATAGAGAGATAGTGAGTGTTTCACTCTGCGTCACTCTGTTCCCTGCCCCATGGGTTGCTTCCTGGGATTGGGAGGGTGGGCTGGCTCCCCAGATGGGAGCCCCCAACCCCTGTGCTGGGTGTAAATGGAAGCCGCAGCCCCAGACCCTGATCGGTGGTCACACCACCAGTGGGCCCCACGGGCGCCTCGGTTAGTGAGGTGAGATGTTCCCGAGGCTCTAGGAGAAGCGGGAAGGATTCAAGCCAGGGTTATGAGTAAGGGCAGACCGTCATCACCATAATGAAATGAAATTCTTCATGGGTTCCCAGTCCATAAACATTGGGCCATTGTGGTGGCATGAACAGAGCCTTGGAAACGCCTTTCGAAATCAGGAGGAGTTGTTGTAAGGGAAGCAGTGTGATTACCACGGAACCGGCAGCTTTGGGGTTAAAACGTGGTTGTCTCTTGTTTTGATTTAAATCTCTAATCTCAGGAAACAGTGCAGCTTTCTTCTGCAACTGAAATCGATGTATCACGCTCCTAGCACCTTGATATTTTGCTTCCAGGACAGCTCATCTGTACTGAATGTTGATCATCACCTCAAAAAAAAAAAAAAAAAAAAAAAAGAAAGAAAGAAAGAAAAAGAAAATGAGTTTGTCGAGGCTTCTGCCTTTTTGGGTATTAGATGATCACCTTCAGGGTGTGGAGGGAGTGCTGGGGGCGGGCAGGGGTTGCTAGGAGTTTTGACTGAGGTCCTGTCTATGAGATCGGGGCAACACTTGCAGTTAGTTGAGTGAGAATAGCCCCAGGGGGCCAGACAGAGCTTAAGGAGGAAGTGGTTGTGACCCCAGCTGAGGACCACTGTGGGCCTACCACTGTGATCCAAGATGGCTGAGGTCAAGGTCAACTGAGGCAGCCGGCTGCCTTTTTGGAACCATGGCGGCCACCCCATTAAGCTGTGGTCCCGGGGACATGGTGGGTCTTCTGAGACTCAGGTCACTGGACGCTGTCTCCCAGGGGGGAGCTCCCTCAGTTTTAAAGGACCTGTTGTCCTGGCCACTGCGAGTTCTGGAGGCTTCCTGGTGAGCACGCAGGGCTTCTTCAGGTACTGGCCTCAGCCTCTGTGCAGAGCTGGTGCAGCCTCCTGGGCCAGTGGGAAATTGGGAGAGGGCGCCTCTCAATCCATCCTTTGGGATTCTTGAGGGGGCTGGGATGCAGGGAATGTGAAGGGCCAGGGTCAGCCCAGACCCAGTGGCTAGAGTTGGTTTCTTCATGCCTTCAGGTTCTTTTCTGCAAGGGAGGTGAGAGCCATCCCGTGCAGAGGGGAGGCGGGGAGGCTAACCAATCCTAAAGTGGATAGAAAATGAACCAGACACTTTGGGTTGGTCTCCAGAGGGCCACCCTATCCCAAGGAAGAATTTGCTGAACATTTATTCCCTTTGTAGTTCTGGGTCTGGTACACCGGGCGTGTACCCTCCAGCTGCCATGGGACTGATGGGGCCCCGACTCTGCCTTGGGCCAGGGTGTGAAGGGGGTTGGAGTCCCTGCCACCCAGAGCCAAGGATGGGCTCGCTCTGCTTCTAGTCCTCCGGGCGCCGCTTCTTCCTCCCCTGGAGCAGGGGTCAGAGTCACCAAGTGGTTACCGTGCTTAGCATTGTTCAAGGAATTCTATGGACTGTGCCTAACTATTGTGTCTCCCCCGTCCCCCAAACGCTGGGAGAGTAAACCGACCTACTCCCTGTTTCTAAATGCTTCCTGTGATTCAGTCTGTTTGGAGGAAGGGCACATGCATTCTGCTCCATAAACTGATTTTCATTTCTTTGGGTCAGAAAGATGAATTCAGTCTCCCAAACTCTGAACACTCTGTGCGTGTATGTGTAATATTAGGTTGGTTGGCGTGAGTCTACGTCACCGTAAACAATGTCATTATCATTGATGTGTGTCTGGTTTCCTCTAGCCACTGACCTAGCACGTCTCTGTTGACTTGTGTATCGCTGGCGTTTTAAACTTGAGATGACTCCATAGTTAAATGGTGTTTAATCTGAAAGTTTCCAGTGGGGCAGGAGGGTTTGTTTCCATTTATGTGGGCTTTCTGTGTTTTTGTGGAACCTGGAAAGTATTGTCTCAATAGGCTTGGTGAACGGTTGGAAGGTGGGGTCGGCGTGGGCTCATCTCGCTGCCTTCTTCCGATCCGTAGTGTCAACAACCCCACGTCAGCGGGGTTCAGGGGAAAGCCCCACGCATTACGTGCTGTAACCGCCTGTGTCTTTTTTTTTTTTTTTTTTTTCCAGTCTTCAAAACTGCTGTGGTCCTTGTATATAAAGATGGCTCCAAACAGAAGAAGAAACTTGTAAGAACCTTATTTCCCCCTTGGATGGAAAGGATCTCCTTTTCCATCTGCTTCTCTGTTCTACCTACCCCTTTGCCAGACACCAGCCTCTTAGATTTTTTGCCTTTTTTTTTTTTTTTTTAACTTTTTAAACACATTTGAAGGGTTGCTGCAGACTGGAGGAAATTGCCCATCCTGCCTTCTGTCTGGCGGGCTCACACGGAAAGCATGAAAGCAAATAGCTATCAGGCCTGCCAAGACCAGAACCTTCCTGACACTTGTTTGCTTTTTCCATTCTTCTTCTGGGGATCCCTCTTCTCCTCCTTCCCGTGTCTCTCTTGTACGTGGATCTGCTCAGCAAACTAATTTGCAGACCCCATGCCTGCTTATCTAAACACAGCCTCTCGCTTTCTGCTGGATGAACCAAAGTGCCATAGGGCTGAGGCCCCCCTGGACAAACGTGGGGGTTCCAGCCTCACTGATCTGGGACGGGGGGTGGGGGAGGACCAGTCCAGTCCAGGCCAGAACAGATTGTTCTCAGGCACCTCGTTTCTTCTCTTCCTGCAGGTAGGATCTCACAGGCTTTCAATTTACGAAGACTGGGACCCCTTCCGATTTCGGCACATGATCCCCACCGAAGCTCTGCAGGTTCGAGCTTTGGCGAGTGCAGGTAAACCCCGAAATGCGCGTGTCCAACGTGTGTGTGTGCATTGTGGGTCTGAACCCATGCTCTTGGTCGAACCACCCTACCATTGTTTTCCCTCCTATATTCAACTCTCTTTCCCCCCAGCCTCTCCCCTGCCTCTTGTTTACCCAGCCATTTATTAACTATTTGAATGAATGAATGACCCGAGTGAATGGACATGGTCTTCAATACCGTTCCAAGGAATTCTAGTCGTTCTGTTGTATATATTAATATTACATCGACCTGTGTCGGGGTGGCAGTGAGTCTCATATTTCTGGAGAGAATCCTGGAGAGCATGAGCAAAGTCCATGTGAAATAACTCACTTGCTTTTTTAACCGGGAGACCGGAAAAGGCCACCCAAAGCACAAAAAAGCCATTAAATATATATTTGTGTGTGTGTGTGTGTCAAGCATTAGAAATCTTTGTGTTAGTGTGGAAGCCTTTGAAATGTCAGGCCTTTCCTGTGATCCAAATAGCCGTGAAGGGGAGTGTTGGATAGCAGGGAATTTACTGTAAATTAGATGATGCCTTAAGCTCAAGAGCCATGAACACCAGTAGGGTACTGACCAAGACAAGGAATATTTTTGGGACTTGGTGGCCCCATTCAGGGCCTAATTAGAGGCCATTCTGGGGAGGAGCTGTCAGCAGCCGCTCTCCTGAGCACACCCCGGAGAGAGCACATTGGGAGTCAGGTGGAAACTCTCAGGCCAGCAGGTTTAGCCGTCTGGTTGGACAGAGAGGCCATGGAAGGGACCACCACAAATACACAGTAGATCGCTATTTTGTATCCTCTCTGGCATCCTATGTGTCTGCTGTGTGGCTCATCTTGTCCCCCTCCCTGCGTGTCACCTCATGGTAGAAAATGTCAAATGCAGAATCCACTTCGGACAGACGTATTCAGGATGATCATTTGCCTGAGGAAGGTTTCTTCCTGATCGTCCAGCGCAGAGATTTGCCCTGGCTGCCTTTTTACGTAGCGATTTGATTTTCAAGACCCTGTACCTATTTTGCACTCTTGGGCTGCAGATTACCTGGTTCGTGTTTCCTGGTGCCTGGTTTATAGGTTGGGAAGCTCATGTTTATAGCAAATGGCAGGCTTCTTGGCCAGAGATTTTCCCTTCGTTGAGGACTAAATACATACAGGATTTAAATGCTGACAACAAAGCCATCTTTGTGATATGCCATTCCATTCCCTCTGCTTTTCATTCAAGTCAGGCTCAAAATAATCAAGATAAAAGCTTGTTTTAACAGAGTTATAAAGACCAGCCAACATGTTTCTCGTTATGAGACACATTCCAGTAGATCTGAGACATCAGAACATGCAACTGCTTGATTTTTATCTTCGTTTGGGAAGACCGGTGGAAATTTTGGCAGATGAGTCCTGGTTGGGGTGAAACAATGTGGGCACAGTAAGGGTTTGTGATCGAGACTCTGACCATGGGGAAGGCCGAGACCGCCCCCTGTGTGGTCTCGATGTTTGTGGTGATTGTTTCTTTCACAAACACTCTATTCAGGACCTAAAAGAATACGGTCCTGCTGCATTGTAAGGCTTAGAGATGAGAGCCAGCTGTTCTTACCTTCTCAGCATCCCCTTTTTGCTTCCCTCAGAATGGGTACCTTGGGGGTGTCGAGAAAGCGAAAGCCCATTTGTTTCCAGGAGCTGCTTGTCCAGGGCACTAGGCCTGGTGGCTCACAGGGAGGGCTCCTGCCGAGGACACGCGGACCTGCCTCTCCGGCCTTGGCCTGATCCAATCTGCCTTACGACTACTCGCTGAGTTGAAACCGTTCAGCTGAACAGGCTGCGCATGGAAAGGGAGTGGTTCTTAAATCAGTGTGAGGGACTGATGGCCCTTTCCGACCACCGAGCAGGAGATTTCAGCACCTGGACATTTCCCAAGTGATCTTTCCCTTCACACCCATTCAGGCTTTCACTTTGTCTCTTTAAGATGACAAGGAGGGTCGCACAGTACCTTTGGCCTTCGGAGGCTCTGCGCTCTTGAATCTCACACCGAGGCGTAGAAAATGCTTTTGTAAAAATGCAAATAAATCTCTTTTGAGACGTGCCCTAATTCGTCCTTGTTCTGATTTGTCTAGATGCAGAAGCAAACGCTGTGTGTGAAATTGTCCATGTAAAATCTGAATCTGAAGGCAGGCCAGAGAGGGTCTTCCATCTGTGCTGCAGGTGAGCCTGGGGCCAGGACGGCCTGACCTTGCTGCCCAGACAGGAGCGGTGTGACGGCTCGATGTTCCTCCCCCGCTCCACGGTCTGTACGTCCCCGTGTGCGTCCCTAGATGCCGTGTGCTTTTTCTTGTACATTTCAGAAATGCGCTAACATTTAACTAACACTCATTGGGGAGGGGGGGGCGTCCAGGTGGCTCCTCAGTTAGGCGTCTGCCTTGGGCTTGGGTCATGATCCCAGAGTCCTGGGATGGAGTCCCGCGTCCGCCCCCCTGCTCAGCGGGGAGCCTGCTTCTCCCTCTACCCCTCTCCCCACTCACGCTTGCTCTCTCTCTCTCAAATAAATAAATACTTAAAGATAAATAACACCAATTGGACACGTTAAACTGATTTTATCAGAACATAGACAATAACCTCACTAACTTCATATCCCTCTAGAAGGAAGTAGGAGTTTTCTTGGGGGTGTCATGTTCGGATGAGGACTTTCTGCCCGTCGTTACACCGGATGAGAAGGAGATTTGAAGGATGTGACTGTTGTACTATTTCGTTTCGGTGTTTAGGAGTGTTTATACTGTAGCATCTCTGAGATGAGGCAGATGGAGAACGAGCTGGGACGAGATGAGAGGGTGTGGGGCGTGCAGGCGCTACCTGGGTCTTGGTCATATCGAGAAACTTCGGATGAGCGTTTGCCAGAAACCGCTCAGGTTCACCTACGGATCTCAGGAGGAAGCTGAACTTGGAATATGGCCTTCTCCTGACTTCTTGTTCTTTTCCTTTCCCCCCATCCTTCTCTCTCCTCCTCTGTGAGGATTTGAGAACTTTTTTCAAATGCAGCCAGTTCTCCCTCTCTCTCTTTTTTTTTTTTTTTGCCTAAAAATGTCAAAATGAATGGTCCCAGTGGCCATCGTTCTAGTGTTTTTGGCTTGCCATATGATCTATACTAAGCTAATGATGGGTGCTCAGGGATTTACTCGGTACCTCCCCAGTGCCCCACACCTCGGGTAGTAATATGCTGTAATTTCCCTACAGAGGAATCTGACAGAGTTGGAGTGCCTGGGTGGCTCAGTCGATTAACCATCTGCCTTTGGCTCACGTCATGATCTTCGGGTCCTGGGATCAAGTCCCGCATGGAGCTCCTTGCTCAGTGGGGAGTCTGCTTCTCCCTCGGCCTCTTCCCCTGCTTGTGGGCTCTCTCTCTCACAAATAAATAAATAAAATCTTTTAAAAAAAAGGATTAAAAAAAAGAAATCTAATGGAATCAAAGTTGTTGGGCTTATTAGCAATATTTTTTCATGTTACTTCTAGCGTCATAAGAAGGCCCGTGAACCGAGCATGAACTGTGCTAAGCCCCTTTATGCGTAGCTTCATTTAGCCTTGGCTTGGGGAGCCAAGGCTCATGGAGGGGACTTGGCCTAAAATATTATAGCAAATGAGCTCCGAGTTCGAACTCAGGGAGGTCTGACTTCAGAGCCCCCGTCTTGTGTATCTGCATCACCTGTCTCTGTCGGGTGACATATCAGTGAAGGGCAGAATGTAGGAAGCTGCTGGGACCAGAATTGACATTTTTTTCACATGGTCCACATGTGGTTGGAGTACCATCTTTACCATTTGTGATTTTGTTGGTAAGGCCCAGGGGGTCTGGTGAGCCTGCTCCTGGAAAAGCCATGTTCATCATTGATAAGGAATACCAGGGGGTACTTATCTGGGTGAAGACACCGAGAACTTCTTGAGAAAAATGGCTCTCATCCTGGGAGTACTTTTTTATTGTGGGAATTAGGACTTGGGAAGGTGGTTCGATTCTCTGCAGTGTAGCTTTTATATGGACTTGTTGAAGTGTGTCATGGGATATTTCACAGAAGGACAACTCGAGGGAGCTACAGGTGTTGGTTGGAACATCAGATTTCGGGTGCTCGGCAGAGCTGAGAATCCCGTGGCTCAGTTGTCTGCAAAAGCATTTTAGGAGAAAAGGCTTTGCCGTCAAGTGTCAAGGGCAGAATCTGGCAATGTCTGGGTGCGGAATCAGTCTGCTCATGAATGGGCTGTCTATCCCACATTAGCTGCAAGAGATGAATCAAAGAGCGTGAAGGGAAGAAAGTCCTCGTTCTCTATCACCAGTGAAGAAAACAGGCTCAGGGTAGAAACTGGAGGTGTGGCCTCATTCTTTAGGAACTTTGGCCCTCAGGGATGTTTCTTGGGCTGCACCCGATAATATCAGAAGTTCCCCGTGTGTTCAGGACTTTGCCCCTAATACGTGTCCATCTTCTTTCTTCTCATAGCTCTCCAGAGAGCCGGAAGGATTTCCTGAAGGCTGTGCATTCAATCCTGCGCGATAAGCACAGAAGACAGCTCCTCAAAACCGAAAGCCTTCCCTCATCCCAGCAATATGTACCTTTCGGAGGAAAAAGATTGTGTGCGCTCAAAGGGGCCAGGCCGGCCATGAGCCGGGCAGGTACTGTGGGGATTCCGACGTTCAAGATCCCCGTCACTCCCGCTCCACTGTAGAACTCCCGAGAGCTTGACGTTTTCGTTGAGCAAGAATTAGACGTGGCCTTGAGGGGCTAACGTTGGAGTACACCTCTTCCCTGGTGTGAGGTTCCTTGCCCTTGCCTCCTTCCCAGCAGCTCCCTGGGTTTTCTGCCCTTCATTTATGCCTCTTGCCCTCCCTCCAGCTTCCCTCTGCCACCCTCTTCCTTTTGGCTGGGGGCTCCTCTCTCATTCGCCACACCAGGAAGTGAGCGCATTCTCTTTCTGGAGGGCCTCTCGCCTGCTTGCGGAATGGGAGTCGCTGCTTTGCATGGCAGCCATCTTTGTTTAGCCAAAAGCGGTGTGTCGTGTCTCTGCAAGGTCGTGGCCCACCATTCTGAGAACATGGTGGCCTCGTGGTCCGGAAACACGGCATTGCCTGTTCTCAGGAAGGATTCCATGTTTGGTAGACCAGATGACACATCAGATTTTTACCCTTGCCTTAGGGCCAGCAACCCAATTTTTAGCTTCAGTGTTGGTTTGAGGAAGGCTTGAGCTGCTCTTGGTAAGAAGGAATGTAGAGTTTAAATGGCCCCAGGGTATATAGTCTCTTAGTTCTGGAACTGTCACGGTGATGCAGGAAGGAAGGAAGACCTATACAACCGTCTAGAAACAGCAGTAAAATATATCTAGGAAGAAAGATGTTTTCATAACCTAGATGTATTAATGACATCAAGGTATTAACACTTTGATCACTCCTTTCTTAAGAGGCAGCCCCCATTTTTCAGGGATGCCAATAAAAGAGGCTTCCTTTACATTTGCCAAGAAGATTCTGAGCTTTCCGCCTCTCCTCAGTTGTGTCGAGGAGTCGTGGATAGAACTGTGAATGATTGGAGGTTTTTTGTAGACGTAGCCTATATAGCTTGACAAGGGATATTACGTTCTTTAAGCACTTAAACTGAACTAATGTTGGGGCTTAGTTATCTTGAACCTCTTCTCCAATCAGTTGATAAATATTTGCTGAAAACCTAGTGCAGTGAACACCCGGTGTCCTGTTGGGTTCTCCAAGGTACCTGAAGTCTCGCATACCTCTGTATCCACAGTTTCTCATGGAGGCCTCATGTTAAGAAAGCTTCACGGATCCCTTTGTAAGCTCAAAACAGAGCATTTCTCCTTAGAATTGTCCCACCTAATCCTTTTACTTGCCCGGGGATGCTTAAATTAGGATTGAGAATACATGTCCCAACCTTAGGAAACCTGCCTGTCACTGGCCAGGCCAGTTTCAATTGTTTCAATTGTTAACCAAGGGACTTAAATTCAGAGCTGTATTTGCTTTGCTCTGTCATGAAAACCAAGAGAAACCCCCCATATCAGCCCGTTGGCTTTGGCTGATTGGAAGATTTAAAGATGGTGTTTGAGTGGGTCAGCTAGCACTAGCTTTAACAGTGCACTGGAGATACTCAGATCAGAGATGTCTCCCTGAACCAAGGCTGGCCGGGTTATTAGGTATCCTCCTAATAAAGAATAAATACTCAGGCTTCATTATGCATGGTTACGAATACCCATGAAAAGCCCAATATCCTGCCACAGTACTCAGTCCTGAAGTACTGCATGTTTGCCGATCACCCAATTAAAAATTTTTTTGTCCTAACATTTTCTTATGAAAAATTTCAGATATACCAGCTGAGAGAATCATACACATAGAGAACCTCCCGTCTATTCTATAATGGATATTTTTCTGTATGTTCCTTACGTATCTATCCGTCTTGTCATTCATCAGCTCTTGTTTTTGACACATTCCAAAAATACAGACATCAACTCATTTTACTCCTAAACACTTCAGCATGGGGATCACGGCCGGATGTTTCCAAGGGCCCAGTTTTGAATTGAGGTAGTTCTAGTACAGTGATGGGAGAGAGCCAGTCTCCACTCTGGGGCTTTTGGGATAGAACGGACCGGAACATCTGCTTCTTCCCAGTAGACACAGTGGTTCTTTTTTTTTTTTTTTCCTTTGTTCCATTTTTTCTGGAGACCTTTTTTCAGTTCCCTTCCTTGATCAAGAGGGACGTCCATTTGTTCCGTATTTTAAGATGGTAGAGCACCCCGGAACCATGATGGGAACTCAGGGGTCTGAGGCAGAGGATGGCTGGAATGGGAGCCCACGCACTGACCTGGGACCTGCTGGGTTTGATAGTCCCTGGGGATACTCGTGTCACTTGGCAGAGGCACTGAAGCAGTTTAGTGGTTTTCAGGGCTTAGGTTTCGGGAATGCTCCTCCTAAATGATGTCTGGGCTCTCCCCCTCCATAGGAAACCCCACATTGCATTTTACCTTCTCGGCTGCCTTCTCACGCAACCGCCATTTGCATGTGAGGGAGAAGCAGCAGCCTTTCCCCTTGTGTGCATGCGTGTGTGTGCGTGTGCATGTGTGTGTGCGTGTGTGTGTGTGTGTGTTGGGAACGTTCATTTGCCTGACCGGGTGGCATCTTGTGTGTTTGGAATAATTCTGGCTTCCTAGAAGGCAGGAGGGTGAAGGAATGAATTCGGAGATTTGTTTTTTCTTAATTTGTAGTCACTTCATGCAGCACGTTGAGCCTCGGTGGCATGTGTGTCCTCTGTTATGTATTTCTCAGGCCATTCAGGAACCGATCTTTTAATTGCTTTGTAGGAGAGAAACTGGTGAGACACAGAATGTAGTCCAGGGGAACTAAAGCTCCCATTTGCATAGCTTCACCGTGGACGTGGGCTTTGGCAGAGAGAGAGCAGGGCGGTCACTGGAGACTTGCCAGCTCCGAGAGCCGCTCCACCGCAGGCTCTGCGTGAGGGACCCCGTGCCCGTAGCTAACTTCCCGTCCTCCAGAAATGGTACATTTGGTTTTCCAGAAAGCAGTATAGCTTCTGCCCCCTTGACATATCATGGTGATGTCTACAAAGGCAGTGGAGCTCTAGAAGCATCCTCCACCCTTACCAAAGACCCATCCCAGCATAGTGGCCCCAGGACGGCCCCTGGGTGTCCCCAGAGCACCGTGCTGTGGGACATGGTCAAGGTTGAGGGCACTAACCAATCCCAAGGTCGGTGGTCTCCTTGGGGGCAGCACAGGATAGAGAAATGGATTGTTCCAGAGGGAGGTGAAGCCACTTTTCCCCGTAACCAACGCCCCTCCCCGTGTCCCTCTGTCCCCCACTCTGCCCTTTGGCCAGTTGCCGAGCCGTCCTCCCAAGTCCAGACATGCGTGTGAAGTAAAGACACTAAGACAGACTGATGAAATCTGGACCTGAAGCCCCGAACGACATCGAGGCACTAAATCAATCCCATGTAGTTTTTCCTTTGTTTTCTTTGCTGTCTGGATTTTCATCGCAGGTAAAGCATGTGGGGGTTTTATTGTTATATTTTTGTGTGTGTGTGCAGTGTCTGCCCCAAGCAAGTCTCTTGGGAGAAGGAGGAGGCGACTGGCTCGAAACAGGTTTACCATTGACTCTGACGCCATCTCGGCCAGCAGCCCGGAGAAAGAGTCCCAGCAGCCCCCCGGTGGCGGGGACACTGACCGGTGGGTCGAGGAACAGTTTGATCTTGCTCAGTACGAGGAGCAGGATGACATCAAGGAGACAGACATCCTCAGTGACGATGATGAGTTCTGCGAGGCCGTGAAGGGCGCCGCAGTGGACACAGACCTCCGGGAGCAGCTTCAGGCTGCCTCCATCAGTCAGCGGGAGAGAGGCCGGAGAGCCCTGGATAGTCACGCGTCCCGCATGACGCAGCTCAAGAAGCAAGCCGCCCTCTCGGGCATCAATGGAGGCCTGGAGAGCCCGGGCGAGGAAGTCATTTGGGTTAGGCGCGAAGACTTTGCCCCATCGAGGAAACTGAACACTGAGATCTGACTGTCCCTTTCCCCCTAGAGAGCGTGTGTAGATACTGCCCCCACCCCCCCCGGCCTCCACCCCCCCCCCCATCCTGTCCCCGCGAGGAGGAGAATGTTCCCTTAGGTCGCGCACTCTTGCACACATGGTCTTGGCGGTTGACTCTTGTGCCGAAGCCACGTAGCCACCCAACGTCGTCATGTCTAACGACATCGGAAAGAATTGCTCAGAATCCCAAATAAGCTTGAGTCCTATCTTCTGTATATTGCTAAGGGCTTTTATTTATTCTCAGCTAATCAGGGCCAGAAGAATTAAAAAATAAAAATAAAAAAAGATTCTACAGCACTGGAAAGCGAATGACCCCCCCCCCCCGGGAGTTTAAAGTATGTACAACAGATTAGTCGAAGGGATAGCACACAAAAATAAAATAAACAAAATTTAAAAAAATAATAATAATAAAAGTCACTCTATCTGAAATCAGACCAGGAGCCATCTCTTAGTTGGGGAAACCACCTTCAAACACAAAAACGCCCCAGAGCAACTGTACAGCTTCACAGTGTTCTTACTCCTTTCCCTCTTCAATGTCTGAGAATATCTGTGTATTTTAAGAATGTGTGAGGAGACGGTGGAGATGCATGTTTTGATGAGCTGTTGTTTTTTCTCTTTCTTCTTCCTTTTTTTTTTTTCTTTTTCTCTCTTCTGTTTTGGTCTGTGGCTGGTTTTACTCGATGTCCGTGTTGGAAGTTCTAGTTTTGCATAGAATTGTAAAGATGCCAAACTCTTTGAGAAGAGATCCAAATTTATCACTTGGAAAAAAAAAAACCCACTATTTTTTGTATTTTACCTGAGATGCAGGGGCAAAAACAGATGAGAATTTTACAGTGTTAGTGTAACTAAGTATTAAAAAAAAAAAAAAAAAAAAAAAAAAAGAGGATTTTACCTTTTACAGAGAGAGTGAGGCATGGTGATTTATATTTATATACGAAAGGCCAACGAGATGTTTAGGAGAAATTTTTTTTCCAAGAAGAAGATTTCTTTTTGTTCTTTTGTTTTGTTTTTTAATGTTTGAATCTCTGAGATGGGAGCTTGGCGATTAAACATGACACCCGGATGGGCGTGTGTGTGTCTGTTGCACATGGCGGGGGAGGGGAGACTCCTTAAGGGGTTGCCATGGTGATCATTGGTTTTCCCATCAAAGTTGCATCTTCATCCATAGATTACCTGTCCCTTCCCTGACAGTCCATACCAAACCTCTTAAGAAAACAGCCTCTTCAGAACCATCCCTCATGTTTCATACTTTCTACGTGCCAACGAAACAGGGTAAACATGCTAAAAATCTCACATTCTAAACAGATTTCCAAATAGGAGGAACAAAAACAAGTTAAAGCACTTTCAATTTTTTTTTTTTTGAACGGTTTATAGCTTTTTTTTTTTCTTCCCATTTCACAATGTCCACTTCCTAAGAAGGGTTTAAATAATATGAAAACTTTCTTTTGGGGAAAATATCTATTTGGTGTTTGACACATCAGTAGGTACTTTAAAGACCTGAATTTTATAGTAGCTTTAGGAATTATATTTTATAAAAATCAGTTATGACTTTATATTTCCAGACAATATAGAATTCAGAACATCATGCTTCTATGCCCCTGCTTGCTTTACCTGCTCTCCCACCCAATATCCCTCCCTTTTTTGGGTTTCCAGGGCTTTGAGCTTGATCTTTTGAAAGTTTTATTCTATTAAATTTTTGCTATATCTTCTGATTTTCTTAAAAAGCTTTAGAATGATTTCTATACCCTTTGTACCACTGCATTGTTCCATACCTCCAGTTCGATGGTGTCCGGATGGAAAACTGAAGCGAAGGCTTCTGATAAGTCACATTTACTAATCCCAGTGCAACACTTCCGTCTGAAAAATGCTGGAAAGTCTGGTGCTTGGAGAGGGTGCCATTGTCTCTTGTACATAAGGTCACGACGTGTCTATGTCAAAAGTTCTTATATATTTCTTTTATAAGCTGAAAGAAGGTCTATTTTTATGTTTTTAGGTCTACGAATGGAACGTTGTAAATGCCTGTCAAACAATAAAAATACTGAAAAGTATCTGGACAGTCCTGTGCCTTTTTGGACGGGAGGATGGATATGGACCATTGGTGGGAAGGAGTTCTGTGAGAGGAAGTTCTTGGGAATGCCTGGTTTTTTTTGGTTTTTGCTTTTTCTTTCCCTCGCTAATCATCAGCATCAAGGAAAAGCTGACTTGGTAGAGCTTAAAGATTTTTTGATATTTTCCCAAATTGAGGTATAATTGCCCTGTACTGTTAGGTTAGTTTCAGGGGGACGACATAATGATTCACTGTTTGTATATAGTGCACAAGGGCCCCCACAGTCGTCCACTGAACGTCTGTCCCCACCCAGAGCTCTAAAGCTTTTTTTCTTGTGATGAGAACCTTCAGAATCCACTCTCCCTGCTGCTTTTGTGGTATGATGTTTTCACTGCAGTCTCCACAATGTGAATGAATTCCCCAGGACTTCTCAGTTTATAACTGGAAACTGGTACTTTTTGACCTCTGTGGCCCCTTTTGTCCCATCTCTGGCAACCACCAGCCTGTTCTCTGTGTCCATGAGCTTGGTTTATCTTGCTTTGGGTTTGGGGAGTTGTTTGTCGATTCTCCATATAAGTGAGGTCCTATGGCATTTATTTCTTTTTGTCCGTAGAGCTTGAAGTTTTGTTTTGTTTTGCTTTGTTTTTAAGAATTTTATTTAATTGTGAGAGAGAGAGAGCAGAAGACGGTAAAGGGTGAGGGAAGGGGGCAGAGGGAGAAGGAGAAACCAGGAGCCTGATGCGGGACTCGATCCCAGGACCCTGGGATCATGACTTGAGCAAAGGCAGACACTCAACTGACTGAACCCCCCAGGCACCCGGAGCTTGAAGTTTTAACAACAACAACAACAAATCAGCATCTTGGTCCTTTTTCTTTTTCTTTCTTTGTAATATTTATTTATTTTTAGAGAGAAAGAGAGTGAACAAGGGGAGGGGCAGAGAGGGAAGGAGAGAGCGCAACTCGACCTGACTCCCTGCTGAGTGCTTAGCCCAACACGGGGCTCAATCCCACAACCCCGAGATCACGACCTGAGCCAGAATCAAGAGTTGGAGACTCAGCCGACTGAGCCACCCAGATGCCCCAGCATCTTGATCTGCTGATTTGAAGACTAGGAAGTGGTGCATTTACACATACCTGTATCCACACTGAGCGCTTTTCCAGTGCCCACCCCAAGGGGAGGCTGAGAGGTGCCTGGGGAAGTACCAGGGCGGAGGGCAGAGCTGAGACTGGCCTGGGTGGGGAGCTCTTGAGCCTGTGATCTGGCACCCCGTTTTGTCAGTGGGGTCTGCTGTCTGGGTCTTCACGGAATCAACAAACGTAAATGTGGTTTGGGCATTCCCTTCCTGATCTTCCCGCTCCTCAGTCCCTTATGAACCTTACCCAGTCAGTTCGCCCTACCGACACCTGCCCTCCGGGTGAACACGTGTTCTCCCGCCTGCCCCTGCGAACTAGGATGCTCCCCGCCGCAGCCCGTGAGCACCTGCTCGCAGAGGGGCCCGTGGACCAGCAGCGCCGGCCTGGATCCACGGGAGCTTGGGAAACGCGCAGAAACTCCCCCACCCAGACCTACCGAACCAGAACGTGCATTGTAACACGATCCCAGGTGACCCCATATGCGTGTTCAAATTTGAGGCGTGCTGGTTTGGCTGTATCCAAATGTTCTGATGTTGAACAATGATTTGAAACGCATCACAGGGGCGCCTGGCTGGCTCAGTGGGTTAAAGCCGCTGCCTTCGGCTGGGGTCATGATCCCAGGGTCGTGGGATCGAGCCCCGCATCGGGCTCTCTGCTCTGCGGACAGCCTGCTTCCTCCTCTCTCTCTCTGCCTCTCTGCCTACTTGTGATCTCTGTATGTCGGATAAATAAATAAAATCTTTAAAAAAAAAAAAAAAGAAACACATCACACTTCTTAAAGTTTATTAGGGCTCGGCTGGCAGTTTCCATCCCTCAATTTTTGAAAAGTTTGAAAGACACCACATAGCTTTCTTTTTTCATTTTTTTAAAAGATTTTTTATTTATTCATTTGACAGAGACCTCAAATAGGCAGAGAGGCAGGCAGAGAGAGGAAGGGAAGCAGGCCCCCCACCGAGCAGAGAGCCGGATGCGGGGCTCCATCCCAGTACCCTGAGATCATGACCTGAGCTGAAGGCAGAGGCTTTAGCCCACTGAGCCACCCAGGCGCCCCTCTTTTTTCCAAGATTTTATTTATTTATTTGAGAGGGCACAAGCAAGGGGGAGGGGCCGAGGGAGAGGGAGAAGCAGGCTCCCCGCTGAGCAGGGAGCTCGATGCGTGGCTCGATCCCAGGACCCTGAGACCCATGACCCAAGCCCAAGGCAGACGCTTAATGACTGAGCCACCCAGGCTCTCCGACCACATAGCTTTCACAAAACATTTACAAGAGTACCTGATTGCACCAACCAAAAGATTTCATTTTTAGGAAGACAAGACGAAAAGGAAACTAACATTCAGCGTGGTCTTGCAGCGAAGCCTTGTGTGGCTTCACGTGCCCCGGAAACCACACTGAGTGTCTCTGCACCAAACCCCCAGAGCTTTGAACTGTGCGAGCACTGTGCTTCATCTTGATTTATTTTGGGCATCTGTTAGCAAGATGCATCCTATGGTAATCAGAAAGACTCAAACATTTTCCTTTATAAATTCATGGTAAGTGCTTCTTTGCGTTCCGACCTTTCCGCTTAAAAAGGCTTTCACAGGAATGCTCTGCTTGCAGAGAGCAGGGGAAACCTGCATATACAATTTAAGACACAGAACCGTTTCTTTTTTTAAAAAGATATTATTTATTTATTAGAAGGAGCACGGGCAGGGGAAGAGAGAGAGACAAGCAGACTCCCTGCTGAGCAGGGTCCCCCCCCCATCCCCCCCATCCACCCCACCCCCACTCTGTGACATGGAGCTCGATCCCAGGACCCTGAGACCATGACCTGAGCTGAAGGCAGATGCTTCACCGACTGAGCCACCCAGGCACCCCAGAAACCATTTCTCGCTGTACCCACTGTATTCCTTCCAGGGGATGACTGAGGCCAGCTTGGTGCTTGATGGGATTATTCTAACACTTGCGCTGGAGTTTGGGCTGCTTTCCTGTCCAGTCTCTGAGGCAATCAGTCAGTGTGCGGCCATCGAGTGCCCAAGTCAAGGACACAGACACAGTTGTGCCCTTTTCACCCTAACTTAGTTTCTGTCTCAGGCTCGTATCCCATCGGGTTGGCAGGAAGCACCCTCAGATCCCCACTCTCTTCAGTCCTTCAGTCATGGAGGTGACAATGGCCAGAGGTGACGATGACCGTGACAACTGTCCTTGCCCACAGGGTCTTTCACGTTTGGTGGCGGACTGGTGTTTCCATTGCCCGACTCTGGCTCCCCACCCAGGGCACCTCAGTAAGCAGGCCCCCCGGCATTTTGTGTGCTGCTGGGATGTTGCCCAAATTCTCCCTCCTTCCGTCCCCCGATCTCCCTCTCTCTCTCTCCTGCTCCTATCCCCAGGCAGTGGATATGCCTTAATGTGTGCATGTGGGGTTATGGGAGGTTGAGGCTGTGGGGGTGCTGTGGGGCTGGGGGGCTGTGTGTGGGTGGCAGGGGGGTGGGGCTGTGTGGGAGGTGGGGGGGTCTATATGTGGGGTCACGTTGCCTTCACAGAAATGCCTGTGGCCACGGAGACTGGCATTTTCATCTGCATTTGTATTTGGGATCCTTGGGCCAGATATGCCTAGCGAGCTGGGCCTTCTCCCAGTCCTGTCCTCCATTCTACCCTCGGTTTTCCTGGAGCCTTTGGCCATGAGGCTCAGGATTCGGGACTTCATGTACCGTGAGTGGAACATCCCTGCGTAGTCTCCCTTTCAGAACTCTAGGATTTTAAATAGCCTCACTCCTTATGTGCTGCCTCTGGTTTTACCCCCAGATTTAAATGAGGGCTAAGCTCTTATAGTAGCGATCAAATCAATTTCCAATCACAGACATGTTTTGGGAAATCCACTCCTCTTCCCCATGTGCTCTTATACCTAATGAATAAAATGCCTTTTGAAACAAAAGTAAACATTGATAGATTCTTTCATTTTTATTTTATATTTTATATTTTATTTTATTTTTATTTTTGCAAAAATATCAGAGAAAGTCAAGGTAGGGACAAGTAGTTGGGATGAAATTTATGTTTGAAACAAATCTTGACGTCTTTTATTAAAAGCCGTTGCGGAAAAGAAAGATTTTTGTAGAACAGAGAAAGGGACAATGCCTGGTGGGTTTTCAGTAAACTCTTACAGTCTCAAGGAACTTCTCACCACGCACGAGTAAAAGAAGACGAACCAGACTCACGGAGAAGACGAACCAGACTCACGGAGTAATGATCCTTGAGCCAAAATGTGACTCTACAGGAGGCTCAAGACACAGATAGTGTAAGGGGAACCTACCTCCCAGTTTCTTTCCTCACCTTCATCTGCCTAGGAGCATGTTCATGAGTAAGTTTTCTCCCACCCTTGTCGGAATCCTCTCCCTTTCTCTGGAAGACAGACTCTGCTCATCCATTGCAGAGCGCACTCAGGAGCATGAACCTCTGGGACCTCCAACAGACACAGAAAAATAATCCCCGGAGAAAGCGAATGACTCTACAGACCAGGAAGCTATTCCTTCTGCAAGTCAGCTGGTTTCAAATTTGCTTTCAATCACGTTGAAGGAGGACCACGTCAAGTTGTCAGGTGATTAATCATCGCAAACAAGGATTGATGGTATCACTGATTTTTGGCGTAGAACTCAACAGGTCGAGGAATTGAGTGGGAGAGCCATAATGGAGCTACACCTCTCTCCCATCCAGTCCAAACAGGGCTTCTCTGTCTTGCATCTATGGAAACGAAAAATAGAAATAAGAAAGTGCTGAAGTCTATGTGCAGCTAAAAGTAGGATCCCTTCTGGATACATGAACTAATGGAGCAAAGAATCCAAACACTCCCGTGTCATTAAGAGGTCATTTCCAGTGAGATGTTACCTCTTACATCTAATCATTTTTTATCTATGTATTTTTTCATGTTGATCAATTGTACCAATAACAATCGTAATCCTAACTCGGTCCAAAAGTGGTTTTTAAATAAATAGTTGGAGTCTTATCATAGGAAATGCCGAAACATTTTTAAAAAAGGATGAGAGTGAGCACATGAGCAGGGGGGAGGGGAGAAGGAGAGAGAGAGAGGCAGGCTCCCCACGGAGCAGGGAGACTGACACGGGGCTCCGTCCCAGGACCCTGAGATCATGACCTGAGCTGAAGGCAGATGCTTAACTGACTGAGTCACCCAGGCACCTCGGAAATGCCAAAACTTTTAACAAATTTATGTAGATATGTTTACTATAAAGCAGTATATTAGGGTGATGGGGATTAGAAAAATAAATTTGAAGGAAAAAAATAATGTGAAAATTTTGAATTTTAAAATGTATTTTTAGGGGCACCTGGTTGGCTCAGTCGGTTAAGCGTCTGCCTTTGACTCAGCTCATGATCCCAAGGTCCTGGGATGGAGTCCTGCATGGGGCTCCCTGCTCCGGGGTGAGGGGAGTCTGCTTCTCTCTCTGCTCCTCCCCCTGCCCTTATTTTCTTCTGCTCATTTAAAAAAATAACTTAGAAGAGCTGGTGTGGTTTTTATTTATAAAGAGCTGTCTTATGAAGGCAGCTGGTCCAAGAGAATTTCTCGTGTTTCCATCTACACATTCTAGCTGTGTCCCCAGTCCTGGGAGCGGAGTTACTAGTCCGCCACGTCCCTCTTGAGGAGCTGGGACGGGGTGGGCTCCCTCCCTGCTGTAGGTCTTGTTTTCATAAGTGAATAAACAGCAATGGCTTTCTTCAAGGAAATGTCCCTGCTGGACCCTCGTGGACATATGTGTAAGAAATGTTGACATTATAAAAATAAATTTCCCTCGGGGAAGTGGTAGCAACGTGCATGTCATGCTGGAAAAGCCCAAGTCCTTGTCAGGCTCTGGACAGACAAACCATTCTGCTTTATCGCTTCCCTGAGAACTGGAGGAGAGACAAGGAAATGGCCAGGGGTGGGGGTTCCGAGAGGGAGAGGGATGTTTAAAAAATGACTTTTAAGGGGCGCCTGGGTGGCTCAGTGGGTTAAAGCCTCTGCCTTCGGCCCAGGTCATGATCTCAGGGTCCTGGGATCGAGCCCTGCATCACGCTCTCTGCTCAGCGGGGAGCCTGCTTCCCCCCCCAACCCTCTGCCTGCCTCTCTGCCTACTTGTGATATCTGTCAAATAAATAAATAAAATATTTTTTAAAAATGCCTTTTCAAATTGAGGTGTAACCTATGTATGTTATAATTGAGGTGTAACCTATGTATGTACATGGGGCTCAGTCGGTTGAGTGTCTACCTTCAGCTCAGGTCATGATCCCGGGGTCCTCGGATCCCGGTCGTCCAAGGAGTCCTGTGGCTGGCTTCTTGCTCAGTGGGAGCTGAATACCTTGGTGAGTGTTCTAAGTGCACACCCCATATACACACCATTCAGAGTAGGGTTTTGAACACTCCCAGCTCCCCATAAGGGGCCCCGTACCTCTGCCAGTCAATACGCACCCTGTTCCCCAGGTCACTAACACGACCTCCATTATTGCTGTGGACGGAATGTTCGTGTTCCCCTCCACGCTCCGTTCCTTGCTGAAGCCCTAAGGCCCAGGGTGATGGTCCTAGGAGGTGCGCCTTCAGGCGGTGACAAAGTTGGGAGGGAGGAGCCCTCATGAGGAGGATTAGTGCCCTTAGAAGAGACAAGGGAGAGCTCGTTTCTCTCCAGCCTGTGAGGACACAGCAAGAAGGTGGCCAACTTCAAACCAGGAAGGGGGCTTTCGCCAGGCACCAGAACTTCTGCCACCTTAATCCCGGGCTTCCTAGCCTCCAGAACTGTGAGAAGTAATAAATAAATAAATTTCTATATTTTGTGTTGCGGCTATAGGTAACGAGACGGTATTGTATATTTGAAAGGTCCTAAGAGAAAGATTGGAATTGTGTGAAGGATGGATATTAACTAAACTCACTATCGTTATCCATAAAATGTACATGCAGCAAATCATTGTATTGCACACCCTAAACAATGTTATATGACAAGTATATAGCAATAAAACTAAGGACAGAAAAATTTTATATAATTTTCCCATGTCAGGGGCACCTAAGTGGCTCAGTGGGTTAAAGCCTCTGCCTTCGGCTCAGGTCATGATCCCAGGGTCCTGGGATCGAGCCCCGATTGGGGCTTTCTGCTCAGTGGGAAGCCTGCTTCCTCCTCTCTCTGCCTGCTTGTGATCTCAGTCTGTCAAATAAATAAATAAAATCTTAAAAAAAATAATAGTTTTCCCATGTCAGGAAATATTCTCCTTTTAATCTTCTCCATTCATTAAAGCAATGCAAAAAACTACAAAAAAAGATTCTCTTGTTTAAACCACCTGAAAAGATAAGCCACCTCATCTATGATATTTTGTTATAGCTTCGCATGGGCTAAGAAAATCATCACCAACTAGCTCGGCCTGCTTTTGAACTTGACATAAATGGGATCGGGAGGTATGCACTCTTTTCGTGGCTGGCTTCTTTCACTCCCAAATCTGCGAGATTCCTCTGCACGTCCTAGTAGTACATTATTTTTGTTGTTGTATTTTTTGTATGAATAATGCAAAATTTGTCTATCCGTTGGATGACGGGTCTTTAAACAGACTGCCCAAGCGAGGGGATGCTCTCACCATCATGGCTACAAAGTGACTAAAGGGACCAGATGCTGTTGCTTGCCTGGGACAATTTATTCATTTATTCAACAAATACGTATGAGCACCTGCTCTGTGTATGACGCCCCAGGCACTGTTCTATGTGCTGGAGGAATCAAGGTGGCTCACGACAAAAGTCTTCATCTTCATGGAGCTGACGTCATAGAGGGAAGGGATGGGTCCAGGTGCTGAGCCTCACATATGCCAAACCAGTCTTAGTGGCAGGAGAGGGCTTCCCCAGGAAGGCTGACACTTTCCGGGATTAGTGCCGTGGGGACTTCCTCAAGAGGAGAAAGCCACCTCCCCAAAGTCAGGAGAGATGCACCGAAAGCCACACAGGGAGCCCATTCTGAAAAGCTTTCCTCCTCCTTTCATAGATGCAGACTGAAAAGGAGCCCAGCTCGAGCTGGACTTTCCATCCATCCCAGCAGCTGTTCCAAGTGCAGACAACATTGGCTCCCCGGGGCCAAGAGCTGGAGACAATTCCCAGGATTGTTCCAGATGGAGTCACAGGTCAGATCTATGCAAAGGTCAAAACAGAACACAGACAGGGGTTTGAAAATCAGTCTTCATGGTTTTATTTTTAACTTCCCCTATTTGTTATTTTTATTTTCTGTTTCCCCATAGAAATCTTTAACAGCAGCAGCAACAACAAAAGCCCATTTGCACTTGATTTCTGGGGCAGCAAGAGAGTGAGGAATAGTTGCACGATGACAAGCGTCTCACCGGTAATACCTAAGAACTGAACGTGGGGCGCAGCCACAATGAAGAGGACGGTCAAGTGGGCAGAATCCCCGGGCCCTTTGGAAGAAGGAGTCAGTGGCGATGTCCAGACACTGGCCAGACTCAGCAGGTGGAAGCTCCCCTCCCCCATCATCCCCATCGTGCTCTGTGGGTCACTTACACTTGGGGGTTCCCGCAATGCTGGAAGAGGCCGGCCCTTTCTGCAAGGGAAGCACATGATTAATGTGCACATAGCTTAATGTGCACGCAGACACCTTCTGATGGTAACAAGGAGACAAGTAATTGGAAAATCTTAACGCATCAGCAGTACTCAATCCTGAGGAGCAAACAGCTGTGTGTACGTATTACAGGACTTGCACTAGCAGCAAATACATAGATGAGAGACCGAGGTATAGAAGAGTTAAATAAATGGTTCATACTAGAGAATTTTACCAGCAGTTAAAAAAAAATAAGGTAGCACTACCTGCACTGACTTCAGTTTGTTTAAAAGCATCCAGGTGTTTCTAATGTGCACATAGAGCTGTGAACTACAGCACGCCTTCAATCACAGGCCATGTTTTTCTGGCTCTCTGTCTTGTAATTGGACTGAAAACTACTGGATCTAATTTAGCTTGGAAATTTGAAAGTCCATACATTTAATTAACATTTATGGAGCACCTATGATATGATGACAGATTGGGGGACCGAGGCAGATAACCGTAATTCTCGACCCATGAAGCTCACAATTTGGCAAAATGAGTGCATGAAATGCCCCGATACACACATTGTATAGAATTTATGTTTATGGAGAACTGTTTTCTCTTCCTTCCCATGTGCTTCCTGAGAAGAAGCTCGGTATTTGAGACAGGTATAGGGAAGCTTCACATCACATGAAGACGTTCAAGGATGTGAAATCTAAAAATCCCCTCATTGTCAGAAATATAATTCACTTGAATTCTTTTTTGTGTATTTATTTTTTAAATTTACTAAATTAATGTAAGTTCAAATGTGTATGATTTTATTTATGCTAAGGTACACTAATACTAAACTTAAAATAAAGGGAAACCCACTGACTTGTCCCATTAACTCATTTCTGTTTCTTCAGTCTGAAACGACTGGGGGAAGGCAGCTACAGGCAGTATCTATTTTGTCCGGACATAACCATTGCTTCCACGGGGTACTGCCCTCCATTTCCCCTGGTTTTCTATGTATATGCACATCTGCGTGATACATGGATATAAATATATCCATATTTAAAGGCAGTCATATTGTACCTTACTGTACTGTGGTCTGCTGAAGTTCACTTACACGTAATGAACAGCTCCTCGTGCCATTAAGCATCCTTTAAAAACAGTTTCTTTTCTTCTTTTTTTTTTTGTAGATTTTATTTATTTCAGACAGAGAGAGAGAGAGAGCGAGAGAGAGCACAAGGGGGGGTAAGGGCAGAGGGAGAAGCAGACTCCCTGCTGAGCGGGGAGCCCAACATGGAGCTCGATCCCCGGATCCCAGGATTATGACCTGAGCCGAATTTAGATGCCTTTACCAACCCAGACACCCAGGCATCCCTTTATTAATAGTTCCTAATGGTTACAAAGATTTCATTTCAGTGGATACATTGCAGACCCTTAAACACTTGCTGACAAATGAGGGTCTCAAATTCAAGAATTTTGGATGTTTGGATTATTTACGCTTTTGGCTAATTGTAAATAAAATACTGCCAAGCCACCTCTCACCTCTAAATGAGTTTCACCTGCCATTTGCCGTCTCCTACACCTTCTCTCTGACCCTCACAAGATCCCCTGAGATGGGCTGCACTGTCGTCTAATCTCCGTAGTAGAGGGGAGAAGAGAAGCCTCCAAGGAAGTGTGACTTGCACCTTGGCGGCTTTTCTGTTAGATGTGGATGACTGGGATGAGACCCCCCGCCGAGGACCGGGATGAGACCCCCCGCCGAGG
>ML111415.1:97435-131857 GCA_003697995.1 Taxidea taxus jeffersonii | reverse complement strand
AGAGCAAAAGATGGGTTTTATGAGCTGTCAGCTTTATTCCATTGGTGGAATGGGAAAGTACCTTGGTTCTTTTAGAATACTGGAGTTAAGTCACTAGGTATTCATAGGCACTGAATTGGAGGAAACTGCCCTGGGCTAATTGCCATGTGCTGTGTTAAAGCTAATAGAGTTTTATACTAAGTGCCTGATGAAGCTTATTTAAGTAATGGATATTCCTTTAGGCCAGGAGAAATCCTGAGATACTTTTACCTAAATAGGAAAACGGATGATGAAGGAATAGGGAAAGACAGAAAATAGGATTGTAAAATTTATGAGTAAGAAAAGAAGTACAAGCTTGGATAAATGGAAGCAGATTTAAATGTTACTTTAGTTTCTCCTATCAATAACCTAGAGTAGCTTTATCTGTATTGTCAAAGGCTAATTGCACATGTCATTTTTTTAAAAATTTTAATACCGGGAGACACTATTTATTTTATAATTATGCTCCACTCAAAACAGCATTTTTCATTTTATAAAATTAGCTAATAATTTTCATTAAAAATATTACTACTTTTTTTCTAAATGATTTAAGTCTCTACTTGCACTCTGCATTTTAAAATAACCATTTAACCATAATATTAGGCACATTATAAAATGTTATAGATGATTGTTTATCAAATAGATAATTGTATAGCTGTATTAAATTCTTGTACATATAAATTTAAATGTGTCTATCTAGATTAATAAATATTTTCTTTAATATATCTGATTAAGGCATAATTTTTATTAATTATGGTTTGAGTGTTTGATCTCATATTTTACTTAAAGCTTCTTGTTATATAAATCAAAAAGTCATGCATGTTTATTAAGACAACAAATAGGGTACCCAGAGTGGTAGATGATTTGTGTAATATATATACATTCAACAAATGGCTCAAATCTCAAATATATATAAAGAACTACAACTCTGTAAGAGAAAGATAGATCAAGATATCTCTCCTCCTAAAAAGAAAAAAGCAAAGTATTTGAATAGGCACTTTAGAAAATAAAATATCAAAGTAGGCAATGAAATATGAAAATATATCCAAGGTAATCATTAGGAAAGTAAAAATTAAAACTACAAGGGTATATTACCATTACATATCCACAACAATGGCTGAAAGTCAGAAGACATATACCACTAAATCTTGGCAAGGATACGGAGCAATTGGTATCTTAATTTGAATTTGAACACTATTCTTGGAAATTATTTGGCAGTATCTACTAAAGTTATGTGTATGCATACCATATGATCCTGCATTCCCTCTCCTACATATTAACTGGACAGAAATGCATATACATGCTCACTAAAAAAAAAGTTAATGGAGTTATTATTCAAAATAGGCCCAAACTGAAGCTTACCCGAATGCCCACCAGCAGTGGAAAGAACAAATCAGCTGTGACACAGTCACACAAGGCCATTCTGTACAGCAATGAGAAAGAACCACCAGCATGTAAAGGCAATAATTTATATGAATTTAACAGACATAATCATTGAGTAAAAAACAAGCAAAAAACCACAAAAACTAAATACAAAAAAAGTGTATATTGCATGATTCCATTTATGTAAAATCCCAAATAGGCACTATTAATTTATGGCTTTAGAAGTTAGGACAGTGACTACCTGTGGCTGAGGTGGAGAATGACAGGGTGCCTTAAGGATTCTTTGGTGATTAATGGTTCTGGTGGCTTTGTGAAATGTTCATTGAGCTAAGCTGAACCATGTTGCTCAGAATTCCCTTCTCTCTATGTTTCTGGATGGTGGATCACAAGAGACCTTTTGAGTCAGAAATGAAGCAATAGTCGTTTTGGTTTTCACTCTTAGAAACTCAGGCAGGCACTTTTGCATCTTACAAATATTATTGCTTGTGGCTCACCTGATTGCCGTGAGGCAGCAGCTGTGCCTACAACTCTTTGTCTTCCTTGTATTCATCTTTAGCTTCCAGAAGGAAGGATATCAGCTTCTCCTGCAAGACAGACGCAGCATGAAGTTTAGAGAGACAGAATTAACACGGCTCCCAGGCACCTCTGCGGGTTCCAGTCTGCCCTACTTCTCATCCACTTTACATCCATCTCCCTTCCCGAATACCTGTGCCGTGGACTTCAAGCTCCAGCATCAGACCTGAGGGCAGAATTTACAGAGATGGTTTAACCAGCTCCCACAATCAGGAAAGGCCAGTTCCCTATAATGAGTCACAGTATGTCTGATAGAGAACTATCAGATGCCCTAGTCGAGTTTGTCTTCTGACCACTGTGTTTATTACGCAGGTGTGTTCAGTTTTCGAAAATACACTTAGTCATACATTTATGATTTGTATACTTTTCTCTGTCTATTACAACTTAATAATGAATTATTCGAAAGTTCTGTACACTTAGGATAAAGTGCCAGCCTTCATAATTACTCACTTGTATGAGACTAAGAAAAATGGAATATGTGCCTGGAAAAGTGTCATCGAATATGCTTTAATGAATCATGAGCACTATATAAGGATATTTATAGGAAGAATAAGTCTTATCCTTCTTGTTCTCTCTCTCTTTATAATTACATTCATATTCATTGGGTCACATTATTGAAATTATCGTAAGTTGCATATATCCGTTGTAACTTAATATTTATCTTCAGAATTAACATCTACAATATGTCAGATGGAGCTGGTTTGCAATTATTAAATACACAATTAAAAAAACGTTTTAGATAACCAAGTTCTCAAGATGACCTTCAGATTAGCAATAGAGAAGGTAAGTACCCTGAGGTCAATTATTACTATTCCAGTGGTTCAAGAGGCCACATCTTCAGGAATGAATAGAGAAAAGCTGGAGAAGAGGAGACATCCAGCCTGGAGAAGAAACTGACCAAGTGGGTAGAGCTTGCCTATAAGGTGAGCTCTAAATTTCTAAAATGTCCTGACAGACTGCTATGATACCTTCAGGAAATAATAATCATGAAAATCCAATCTTTGCATTTATTTTTTAGAAGGTTCCAAGGGTTAATGAAGACTTGAAATCATATAAATAAGTTGGAAGGGGAGTAAAATGGAAAAGAAAGAAGGGGAGAGGAGGAAAAGAGTGGGGAAGAGCCTCCGGGAACATCAGAGAGCATTTTATTACTTCAGAGACTGATAACCAGAGGATGGGATAGAAGGCTTGGAAGATGACCTAACCTATTGAAGAAAAACTCTAGCAGAAAGCTAATATTTTAAGGATCTCCTACTCTGTACTACGTAGTTTTTATAGGTTAACTCTGTAATGCTTCCCATTTTCTCATAAGTAATAAGAATTACTTATTACTTACTTATTACTTACTATTATTTTGTCATATACTTATTACTTTTAATAATTACTTATTACCACCGCCAATACATATGCACTTTACAGCTACAGAAATAGATACTCAGATATGTTGAAAAACCAGTCCAAATGCCTCTGGGTCAAGAAACGGAGCAAGTCTTTAAATGCACTTTAAGTAGACTTCAAGGATCGTATTCTGTCCACTATAGCACAACAGCTTTTGTGAGTCCAGGTAAATTTCAAAGCTACTACCCACAGGGAGTCTAAAAAAGAAAATCCTGGCAAAATCTGCTCATATGCCCTGGATCAGCTGCTTCATTGTTAGAGAAAAAAAAAAATATATATGCCATGTTCTGATTCAAAAGCAGAGAATCTCGGCACCTGAGGCTTCTGCTGTATTTTTTGATCTGGTCATGATATTGTTGCAAAGGACATCCCATACTGCGCTGGAGCAGGAGAGAAACTGAGAGACTGATAGCCAGTAGTAGTGATTTTTTTTTTCTGTAATTTTAAAAGCCTTATATATCTAACAGTAGTGTATAATAGAATGTATCTATTTTTTGCCTATAATAAAAATTTATCATTTGGCATTAAAGCATGCTTCATATTTTAAAAGCTGATTTTACATCCAGGTTGAGGCCAATAAATAATCATTTAATTTCTTATGCTTCAAACTGTCTTCCCTTAAGTATGTTATTGTTTCTTCACATTTCTTCAGAACTAAATTTTCAGTGCAAGTTTTTTTTTTTAAAGACTAAGAGGTTTTGTTTGTTTGTTTGTTTGTTTTGGTAAACTATCATTCCAATGATGTGTTTCATTATGTAACCATTTTCCTCTACTATTTTAGGAGGGTCTTATTTAAAAGTTGAACTCTTGAAAAATAATGAATAAAGTCCTAGTTAAGTACTTGAGGTCAGGAGTCAAAATGAATTGAAATCCAAGCTTCACCAATCACTACCTGTGGGACTTTGAACATATAGGATTGTTGAAACAAAAATGAGGTTTTTATAACTGTGCTATATGCAAATGAAGTGAGGAAATACGTATGTTCATGTTTGATACATTTCAAGTATTAATTATTTTAGTTTGGTAGCTTACTTTTTTTTTTTTTTTTTAGTTTAGTTTTCTGTATGATGCTTTGACATCTTAGGGATGTCTTAGGGATGGCCTAAGGCCTAGGACAGATTGCTACTCCCAGGGTGAGCTAATTCTTAAGCTAATGAACTACTTCCTGGGAACATATCTTTCATATGCAAACCAACTAACCCTATGTCCTTGGTGCTTGCCCCAGCCATGCCCTTTCTCTAACTCTAACATACCCAACTGGTCTTTCCCTGACCTAAAGCAACCCGGGGCCAAGTAACAGACATCTAAAGACCTCAATATGGCTGAGAGGCCACCAACATTATTCAAATGAGCAATCCTACACTATTTCCCTGCCCTCCTTTGTCTTTCCCATGGAAAGCACAATAAAAGTTCTGGGCCATGTTTCCTATCCCTCCATCTCCTGACCCAAACTGTTCCTCCCATGGGGTCCTGCATGGTGTGTCATGCCCCTTCCCTTGGCAAATATGTTACAT
Organism: Taxidea taxus jeffersonii; assembly: GCA_003697995.1. Taxonomy (NCBI): domain Eukaryota; kingdom Metazoa; phylum Chordata; class Mammalia; order Carnivora; family Mustelidae; genus Taxidea; species Taxidea taxus. The sequence goes on along the minus strand of ML111415.1, from coordinate 126,971 downwards.
TCTTCCTTCAATGGTAGTGACTCTCTGTGTCATCACTCAGGCAGCTTTCTAAATTAAAATGCTGAAGAAACAAGAGACACCCAACTGTCCCTTTTTCCTTTCTTTTAGAACTCAGCCTTGTTCAAGCAGCAATGTGGTGCCCCCAGAGTATGACTTATGATTGGTTTAAGCTCTGTATAATAAATTGATGCTCCTTAATCAGTCTAAAGGTTGATGCGTGATCTAGTACTGGCAAGGGAATGTAAGGGAAAGGGTCAGAGGAGAAATTATGGGGAAACAGTAGTTTCCCTGGTATTCAGGAGACTTACAGGGAGCGAGAACTCTTGAATTCCCTTCACTTTCTTTCCTCTTTTGGCTACTGTCCAATGTGGACCCAAAGCTTGAAATTGTAGCCAATCTTTTACAATCACGAGAAGCAAGTGTGAGGATGGCAGAGAAGCAGGACAAAAGACCCGAGTCCCTAAGGGCATTTTCAGCCACTAGAATACCAGGAGAGCTCATCTCTGCATATCTTGTCAAGGGCATTACACTGTCTTCTGTGTAGGTAGGACATTTTCACATTCATTATTTGTTGAACATTTGTATTACTTGCATCAAGGGTAGCCTCATGGATACAACTTTCACATCTATATTTATAAATATATTTTAAAAGCCTGAATATTTTTATAGGTCTATTTACTTCCTCAGTTAACAGACAACCAACATGAAGAAATGACAACAGCAAAAAATCAGTGAGATCAAGCAAGGTGCCCAGGAATATAGCTTCAGAAAGTTTCAGTAATGCCATGGTAGGGAGTTTTCTCTTTAATCAGATGGGTGTGCAACATTAAAACCACTCATTTTTTTATGAAAAAACAGTGAGTTCACTGGCCTGTTTATTATGCATTTTATAAGCTATTTTAAAACAAAATCATTCCTATTTAGGTTTGACATATCAACACCATTTAAAAAATATATTAATTCAGGGTTTTTTGTTTTTGTTTTAGTTTTTTTTTAAAGAATCTAACATTCAGATTGAAATTCAAGTTCATCTTGTGGCAGAAGTGTCAACTGTCTTTCCTCTAATTAAAACTGTTAACCTTTATCCAACATATATAATGTGTCAGTACTTGCTAATTATCTTGGATGTTATTATGTCATTTAAATCACATAACACTAGGAAGTATATTTCCAGTATATATTTTCCATTTTTATAAAGGAAGAAACTAAAGTTTAAAGATAAGTCACTTATCCAAACTCATGAAGCTAATCAGCAGTGAACTGGGAAGCAGATCCTTCTGAACTGACCACAGACTCTGCTTCTGATCAGCATAATTTACTGAGTCAGTGCTAAGCCGAATCAACTGCCTCTTTTATGCCACAAACTACATTTCAAAATCAGAAAGTAAAAGGGATGCACTAAGTTAAAAAACAAAAACAAACAAACAAAAACCTTCACAATGAATGAATGGGTATTCAAAAACAAGAAGTGCAAATAACCAGCTTGTCTGTGGGGATATGTTCCCTGTTGGTAGTAATCCAAAAATGGAATTAATAGGAATTAATAACACTACCGAATCTTGTTTTCCCTACCACACATTTTAATAATAAACCCAGTGCAAACTTGCAGTAAAACAAAGAACTCTAATGCACTGCTAGAGTGATTGTAATTTGGCATGAATTTTCTGAAGGAAACTTTTTTTTTAAGTATTTTATTCATTTGACAGAGAGAGAGAGATCACAAGTAGGCAGAGAGGAGGGCAGAGAGAGAAGGAGAGGCAGGCTCCCCGCTAAGCAGAAAGCCCGATGTGGGGCTGGATCCCAGAACCCTGAGATCATGACCCGAGCCAAAGACAGAGGCTTAACCCACTGAGCCACCCAGGCACCTCCAGAAAGAAACTTTTACAAGACCCCAAGAGTCTTTAAAATTTTTACAAGTTAAGTTCTTTCAGAAATGCTTCCTTAGAGAGTAATCAGAGATTTTCTCAGAGTTAATAGAACAAGATGCTCATTAACCGAACTGCAGGGGCACCTGGGTGGCTCAGTGGGTTAAGCCTCAGACGCTTGGTTTTCTGCTCAGGTGTCATCATCTCAGTGTCCTAAGATGAGCCCTGCATTGGGCTCTGTGCTCAATGCTCAGCTCAGTGTCTGCTTGTCCTTCTCCCTCCTTGTCTATCCCTCCCCCTCTTTGCGGCAAGCTCGAGCACACCTTCTCGCTCTCCCTCTTAAAACAAAACAAAACTATTAATAGAAGTACAAAAAAGTGCAATATGTAGCATATATCTTAATACAATTATTAATAACATGTTATTAATAATATGAGTAAATGTTTACTGAATAAAGTTGTTAAATGAGATATGACTTTTTATATTTTGTGATGCATTGTCTATTCTAGTGTATTCTAGCTTTGCATATACTTATGCAAAGTATATTTACAGAGATTGTAAAGAGAGAAAGGGAGAGAGAGAGAGGGAGAGAGAAAATGTCAATCAACAAAGTCAGCTGAAAAACTCTAATTTTGAATTTTAGCAATTCAACTTCATTTCTATCTCTAAATCCTGTGTTTTACCCCAAGACATTAATTTTGACTTCAGTTCATCCTATGGATCCCCTTAATGTCATGCCACAGACCTGGCAGATTACACAGTCCAGGGTCAGAGTTTAGGGCAGGGCATGGAGGTACAGTTGACGGTTGGAGGGCTGACATATGCGATGTTTCTAAATGTCCTACCCACATGGATGTGGCCTTTGACTCCAGTCTCTAATTTGACAGACAGGCCTACCACTCCATCTCTATAACTTTCTCCACTTTAGATGCTAACAAGGATCAAGAAGTGAGATGTCCTTTATCAAGTTACTTTTTTTTTTTTTTTTAATGTAAGAAGAGACTTGTTTTCTTTGTGATTATTTGTTCCTTTTAGAAATTTAGACTTCAAAGAGGGTCCTTAAAGATATGGGGCACCTGGGTGGCTCAGTGGGTTAAAGCCTCTGCCTTCGGCTCAGGTCATGATCTCAGGGTCCTGGGATCGAGCCCCGAGTCGGGCTCTCTGCTCAGCGGGGAGCCTGCTTCCCTTTCTCTCTCTCTCTTCCTGCCTCTCTGCCTACTTGTGTTCTCTGTCAAATAAAAAAAAAAAAAAACTTTAATAAAAAAAAGATAATTACACATATGATTTATTTTCTAGGTATTCTGGGGAGCCAGAAAAATAAGTTTCATTAAAAAAAAAACAAACTCCTCCCCAAATGAAAAACTTCACTGACCATTTCTTTATTGCTTCCATCATTTCCCCAGGTTACTATTTTGTTTAGCTTTAACAACGTTCTGTAGTACCTTCAATTTCTGTCTCATCAAGGTCTTATGATGTTGCTGAGCAGTGATTCCTGAGAGTCCATTTCATGTCTCCATATCAATTATGCCACAAAATTATGAGCACTATAAATATGTAGGGGCACGAACTGTCACCTGTGTCATCAGTCCTTGATTGTGGGTCTGTTCTGCACGGGTCAGATAAGACCTTTTTCTAGAGCAGGTAAGAAATTCAAAAACTGGAAACACAAGTGATAACTAATTTCTTGCTCAAATTTCTATTACCAAACTATTAAAAAAAGCTTACTTCACATCTTCTTGGATTCTTCCGGGCTTTGGTCATTTACCTTATTTCTTTGTTAGAGCGACTCTACTGATCTGTTCTACTCACAGACTGAAAGAAAGCTCAGGATGCCGCTGCTGCTGTTTCTACCACCATCCAAGACTGCCCCCACCCAACGTCGAACCACTGTTAAGGAGACCCACAGTCATGCCCCAGATGACTGTGCTTTTACCCAATGCCTGCTCCAAAGTGCTGGAAAACACAGCCCCGAGCTGTATGTTTGTGGGACCTACAGAGTTACACCCCGTAGGTACAATAAGCTCAAAGACAGGAAAGAGATGGCAGATTAACTGCTCAATCTTCCTTCACTCTCTAATACCAGCAACGGACTGCTGTAAAATGCAGTGATTCCAAGCAGCCTCCTGGGAGATGTGCCCAAGTGTTACAGCACCGGGTTGTGTTTTGATACTAAACTGGCACCAGCTTGATGATGCATAGGTTTTTTTGTGCTCTCTCTCCTTCTCTGTCTCACTCCCTTTACCCTTCATTCCTATTTCCTGGACATTACCCTCTGCTAAATAATAGTAAATAGGCTCTCTACTTCAGGCTCTGTTTTTCATGAAAGACGGAGAGTGTTGTTTCCTCTTTGGGAGTTTGGCTGTAAACTCTGTATAGATGCCTACAAATAAGGTATGGATCGCTTCTGCTGTTAAATTGCACAAATCTTCCTCTCTTCTCCCTTTTCCACAGACATTCACGCTACATATCTGTTCTCACGCCTTCCTCTGGGGCCTTGGCCTTTTGTTCAAAAGACATAATTTCTGTTTGTCAATTGAGTCAATGAACAACCGGAGGTAATAAAGCAAAGGGGAAGGAAGGGAAACGATGAAGAATATATAGCACATTTTTCCTGATACAAGCATATACAAACAAACAGAGAAATCGGGGAGATGAAGTAGGATTAAAGGACAAAGAAAATGTAGTAGTTTTAAGGTAGTTTCCTTAAGCTAGTTAGATCGAAGTTAATTTTTTCTTTTCTTCTTCCCACCTCTTTTTTTTTTTTTACCATTAGAACTTATTATATTATTTGAGTAACTAATAAAATTATCCATCACAGTTTTGTTATATTATTTTGCTATGTTATGAGAGAGAAGCTGGTGGGGAAAGAAAATAAATCATGGAGTCCTAACGATGAAGATTACAAAGAAATGGGAGGAGCATAAAGGAATAAGGAATGACCAAAGAGCATAAAGGGGAAAAAAAGGAAAGTGTTGGAATGTGTAGTGCTGGCTCTCAAGTGTACACTCATTCCCAATTGTTAACCTGAAGCCAGTTATCTGTCAGTTTTAAGGTAGAGATTATGTTGGCTGTTCAGGCAAAGCTACTTACTTACAATAAACTAGTCTCTCTGATGTTACTCAAAATAACAGCAAATATGGAGCAGAGTGTGTGCTCTCTGAAGGGAGACTTGACTGATCCTTCTTCGTTCATGTGTATATTTGGCTGGAAGACATCTCCTGCCCTCAGGAAAAAGGGAAATGGCATACTAAAAATGTTTTGAGGTTGCAAAAACAAGGCCTGAAACATATCAGTGGGTTTTTGGAACTCCTCTCTAAAGAGATAGTGATAAATGCATGAGGGTACAATGTCCCCAAAGAAGTAGCCACCAGGAGAGATGGGAACATGTGGCTTTATCTGGGCTCAGAATAAGAGCTGGAGTCTTCAGGGACAGAGGCTGTTTAGGGTATGACTTGTGTCTGTCCTAGGAAGTTTTTCTGACCCATGGACCTGAAGTAAAGCCAAAATAATGGAGCATTTCAACTAAAAGCATGTTATTGCTGGGGCTCAAACATTGGACACTGTCAGGTAACTCAGTCTCACAAGTTCTAAATGTACCATCTAACCCTTGAATAATCCAGAACCACAGTCGACAGCAACCGTGAAATGCTTAACTGCTGTTGCCCTGAACTTTGCAGTAGGAATTAAATAGTGTCCCCACCTTTACTCACATGGAAGTGATAGTAGACAGGAAGAAGGAAATTCTGGAATTCTCCTAAAAGGAAATGTTGATCGTGATAGAGGCGGGTGATTGTCATCAGTGCTTAACAAGAAAAAGAAGTAATAATTAAAAGGTGACCATTAAAGATTCAGTGAAGCAAATTATATTGGATTTATTTATAATTATTATGCTTTATCAATCTGTGTGTTCTACACCCACTTTCTCCAGCCAGCATCTGCTAGGTACATTTTTAATAATATTCAGTAATTATTGGGGTAAATACTACAGATAATATTTAATATGCACTTAATAAAAAATAGGGGCTCCCAAGTGGCTCAGTCAGTTGAGAACCCAACTCTTGATTTCAGCTCAGGTCTTTATCTCAGGATTGAAAGATTCTCTCTTTTTCTCACCTTCTGCCACTCCTGCCCTCTCAAAAAAATAAAAAGAAAAACATAAATAGATCCCAATTAAAAAAAAAAACACTAGAGACTATAGAAAATATGGTGATCATAACAAAAATCATCTGTTATCTCACCACCAGATAAGAACTCCTACCAATTAGGTCCTGCATTTCTGGTGCCATTTTATTCATTCTACTTTTACTTAAGAACTTTACATAAGATGGGAGAATTGGTATCACATTAGTCAGGGTTGTCCAAAGAAATAGAAATAGAGAGACTGAAGGTAGTAATTATTTCTCATAATTATGGAGGCTAAGGAGTCCCAAGATCATCTATCTGAAAGTGGAGAACCAGGGAAGCTGATGATATAATTTGATTGAGTTCAAGACCTGAGAAGGGGGAAATCGTGTGTGGTGAATGGTGTAAGTCCCTGTCTGAGTCTGAAGACCAGAGAACTATAGAAGATGGGATGTCTGAAAGCAGGAGAAGCTGAATGTTCCACCTCAAGCTAAGAACTCAAGCAAAAAATTCATCTTTCCTATGCCGTTTACTTCATTACTCCCATGGATTGGCTGATGCCTACCCACATTGGTGAACAAGATCTTCTTTATTCTGTCTATAGATTCACATGTTTATCACTTCTGGAGATATCCTCAAAGACATACTTCAGAAAAAAGATTTTACCAGCTATCTGGACATCCCTTAGCACTGTCATAAAATTAACCATCACAGTATCTAGTTTTATTTGTAATATGCATAAATAATTCATTGTATATGTATAGAAAATAATTAATTATCTTCAGATTATCTGTATTTCCTTATAAATTCCTTAGAAGTGCCTGTAAGTTTTGCTTATGACCAGATTTTGAGCATATATGTCATGAACTTGTAGCACCTAATCCAGTTTGGGTATATTAGTTTGATGGGGCTGCCATAATCAAGGAACACAGACTGAGTGGATTAAAAGATAGAAATTTATTTTCTCACAATCCTAGAGACTTAAAGTCCAAGCTCAGAGTGTTGACAGTGTGTTTATTCTGAAGCCTCTCTCTTTGGATTGTAGATGACTGTCTTCTGCCTCTCTCTTTACAAGGTTTTACCTCTCTGTTTGAGCCCTAATTTCTGATAAAGATGCTAGTCACTGGATTAAAGCCCACTCTAATGACTTCATTTTAACTTAATTACTACTTTAAGGACCCTGTCTCAAAAAACAGTCACAATCTGAGGTGCTAGAGACTAGGACTTAAACACATGAATTTGGGGGAAACACAAATTGGTTTGTAACACTGAAATACACTTCTGGATTCACAACTAATGAGCTACATGACACTAGGCAAATTACTCTATCTCTGTCCTGTTTCATTATATACATATTTGAAATAAATAGAATGTAATAGCATGTTGTAAGAAGGAAATGATAAAATATAAAACACTGTAAAGTAATTGAAATATGTTGCATAGTCAGAGATGGAAGAGAGATGCCCCTTTTGTAGATGGATATACCTTTTAGCAAAATGGTAAAATTAATCAGAAATAGTATCATAAAGGTCCAAATAATATAGAGTAGGGAAATTTTAACAAGACAACTGTTAGCATTATTGTGCTTATTTGTTTTATCTTTACTGTTACTGAGAAATTATGATTCTGGATTGATATATAGACCCTAGCCTGTCATCACCATGGAATCAGAGGATCTGTCTTACCTACTTTTATAATTGGACCATCTGGTATGGGGTGTGCCACATAGATATTCAGTAAATAATAACTGAGTAAACTAATAAGTTACCTTGTTTCATACTCTTAATGGATTAGAATAGGGGATATATGAATATCCCTTAAAGAGATATTCAATTTAAAGCATTTATCATTTCAAATGCTTATTATTATTTGTTCTATGTGATGTTCATATGAACTGAAAAACAAGAGTTCCTTCAAAATAGAGTTTGCATAGTCTGAAAGAAATAAAGAAAGTAGAAATTCTTAGATACATTTGTTGATGTTCACAAAACCATTCCACTATGGGGGATAGAAACTTAGTGGTATGAGTATTTCAGTCTTTAGAAACTAAATCCAAAGTTACCCCTAAAGTAGAGATGGATGGAGACATTGAAATCTTTGCATACTCCAGTGTGTCATTGAGAATGATTTTTCATTTTCAAAGACTTAATTGGTTGATAATGACTCTCTTTATATTTCTGTTTTACATTTGAGAGACCATGTCTCATTTATATGAATCTTAAATAATTTTTAGTCCTTATTAAGACTATTCTTACTATAAATTAATGTGTTGACATTCTAACATAATAAGAGATTTTCTTTACAATTTATTGCAAGCTGGTTAATATTAATTTTTCCCCTTAAAAATAATTTATTCTCGGGAGCCTGAATAGCTTAGTTGGTTAAACATCTGCCTTCCACTCAGGTCATGATCCCACATTTCTGGGATCAAGTCCCACATCAGGATCCCTGCTCAGCAGTGAGTCTGCTTCTTCCTCTGCCCCTCCCCCTGCTCCTGTTTGCATTTTCTCTCATTCTCTCTCTCTCTCTCCCCTCTCTCTCTGAAATAAATAAACAAAATCTTAAAAAAAAAAAGAATTTATTCTTTATGTTGACAAATCATGTATTTGATTCCATAAGGCTGAAGATAAAAATAAGGAATTGGTAATCATTTAAATGATAATTTCTCTTACTTAAGATTTCTTACGAAATTTCCTTGTTGGTCTTTCCTTTAAAATTACCACATGTGTTATTAGAGAGAACTGGTTTTGTCTTTATTTAAAAAAAAACATAATTTTCTGCAGTTCTTCATGTATTTTTGTCAATGCACAAATACTTTTATGTGGATTAACCTTATTTGATCAAATTAGATTAATTTGGAAATGACATATAATATAAATTCATAAGTAACAAGATAAATAGCTGATCTTGGAGTTATTAGAGATCATTCTACAGAACAGAAAACTTGGATAATTCTAATTCACATTTTTAATATTTTTTTCTGTCACTGCCAGTGTTTTTAACATTACTGAGTACCTACTAGGTAAAATATCAATTATATATAACATTCTTTCTCATCCTCTAAAAGTCCTTCAAGGGAAATATTTTGTTCTTCTCATTTTAGGTGAAGAAACAGAAATTCAAAGAGTTTAGGTAACTGGTTTAAATTCACACAGCTATTCATGGGAAAACTTTGTTTTTCAAACTTTGTAGTTTACTCAACTGTATTCTTTTCATAGCAAAGTATTCTTTCATCCACTGGATATATGTGATTGATATGAGCTTTTCATAGCAAAGCGTGTCATTACCCACTAGGTACAGGTGATTTACTTGACAGGTTAAGCTCTTGAGAATTTGGAAGACTCATATTTACTTCAAGTAAATTATGTATTATCTTGAGCCAAATAAATGACTTGGCATTTAATTCCATTCTTCCCCAAAGGTTTAACAAACTTTGTATTTTGGCTAGTTAAACAATATAAATGTTTTTGATAAGAATTCCCATTAGATAAATATATATATATTTTCCTTTAGAGGATTTTATGCTACTGTGTTTCAAAGACAACTTAGAGCACTTGCTTCCAGTGCCATTGACTGCATTCATATTATAATACTGAAAAATGCTCTTTGTGTTTCAAGGCCATTCTTGAAAATCTCTATAGACTTCAAATAGTCTCCTCAGTCTGATGTGGAAACCAGAAGATTGTATTTATTTCTTCCCTTCCCTAAAATCCAAAGTACACAAAAACAATCAAAAGCAGTGTTTTTTTTGTTTTGGGGTTTTTTTAAGGGTTTTATGAGAAGTGGGAAACAAGGGACCTGGGACTTTAACTCATTTCTGAAAGGTCTGAGGCAGTTGATTTCATATCGAGTGATATACCAATAGCATCATTAGCCACAACAGAAACCAGGAATTGGAGAAGTCCATGGAGGTGGAATTGTTTCTTCCATGTTGAAACCTGGAAACACCACAGTCTTGGAGTGGGCAAATCTAATAAGTTGGAATAGGCTGATTACATTTCTGAGTAATAACAAAGAATGGCCGCAACGACACTGGCCTACAGGATCAAGCAGGTAATGAACTTGGATATGAATGAACACCTAGTGTGGGTATGGCCACTTCAGAAGTAAGTTATATTTGTTTGGGGAACACAGGTGGGGAGTGGAGGGAGTGTTCTTGGCCCATATATCCTAAAGTGAAACCAGTCAGCTGGCATGTCTCACAGGCAAAAGTCATGTTGTATGTTCAGGGGAGAGGCCAAATGTGTAACAGAATTTCACAGTGGAATTGCAATCCACCCAAGCATGTAGAATTAAACAAGCCTTTACGTTTAAGCCAATATGCAAGTTTTCATTTTTAAATATGAAAAATGAAGAATTCATGCATATGAGGAAATTCAGCAATATGAAAGATAACTAATTTTAGAAATACAAAAAAAATTCCAGGAAACAGATAAAAGTTAGATATTTTATTTTAATTGGTATTTTAGATAGATTCGTGAAGGGAACATCTAAAGAACAGTCTACTCTGGGAAAAGGATAATCAGACACTATGGTAACATTTTTGGAACTTAAAGTAGCACTGTGACAGTAAAATACCTGCTTGAAAGTCTGGAAGAAGACCTTAGGAAATTAAAGTAAAGGGAAAGATAAATAAATAAATAAATAAAGCAATTGACAACACTTGAAAAAATTTCAAAATAAAGTTTACATGGAGGAATACCTAAGAAGGTCACAAATTTTCTAACAGGTGATCCAGAAAGAGGGAACAAAGAAAAATGGAAGAAATAATCAAACAATTAAAAAATCCCAGAGTGAAAAAAGAAAAAAAAAAAAACAAACAAATTTTCAGACTGAAATATCTCACTGAATCCTAAAAAGCACATGAATCATAAAAAAAAAGATTGCTATTTAAACACATTTTAAAATTTAGAATATCAAAAATATTTTTAAATAATGATTTATCTGCAAAAGGTAAAACTCAAATATTCTACCAGACTTTTCATCAGCAAGACTAGCTTTTAGAAAGCAATGGAATGCAATCTTTAAAATCTTTGGTAAAAACATGATATTGAACTAAATTCAATCTGCTACAAAGCAATTACTTAAATTTTGAGAACTCAATAAAAGTGTTTTTAGATATAAGCAATTAAAAATTAGTATATTTGGCAGTGTGAATGTGTCCCCTTAGATTCATATGCTGAAATCGTAACCCCCACAAATCCTGGTACATGGAGGTGGAGTATTAGGAAGGTGATTAAGTCGAGTGTGGAGCCCTAATGAAGGGATTAGTGTCTTTATAAAAGAGACCCCACAGAGCTCCCTGTCCCTTCTAGCATGTGGGGACAGAGCTAGAAGATACCATTTTTAAACTAGGAAGAGGGTTCTCACCAAAATGCTACCATGTTGGCACCTTGATCTTGGACTTCTCAGCTTCCAAAACTGTGAGAAATAAATTCTTGTTGTTTATAAGTTACCCAGTCTGTAGTATTTTTGTTAGAGCAAATTGAATGGACTAAGGCAACGTGTTATTTGTTCTTTCTGACACAAAGAAAAGGTTGGGAGAGAGCAAAGAATATGTTCTACCAAATGGAAAACAAATCCAAGGAAGACTACACAAAGTGATATTACACTGTAGTATAAGGAAGGGAAGGCCTTAGGAGGAATGACTCTACATCAGAGCAAAGTGTCCCAAGTCTGGAGGAAAATATCGAGAAAACAAAAGGTGTATTGTTGTTTTTAATTAATGGAACATATCACAGACCTTGCTATTGTCTCTTCTGATGTCTTCTCTTTTTCTCCTATAATAATGAAAGTTTTACCTCAGCACATGATGGTGAGGAAAAATTATATTAGCTTCCTTACAACCAACTCTGGCCACATAATTAGTTTCTGGTCAATAAGTAATAAAGTAAGTAGTAATTGTGTTAAACAATGTTACTGTGCTTCTTATTTTACTGTGCCAGGTACTATTGCTAGTGCTTTATAAATGGGAGCTAATTTGACAATCACCACATCCGTTGGACGTAGGTATTATTATTTAAATTTTACAGATGGGAAGAACTTTAGTGTCTTGCACAAATTAACACTGAATTACTAAAGTACATTATATGTGCAACTTCTTAGTGCTATACTTGAAACGCAAGGCTCTTACTTCCCTCTTCACTTTTCCTCTCCTACTGGCTGGAATATTCCAGTAGCTGGGGCAGATCTTTAAGACTGCAAGATGCAGGGCGCCTGGGTGGCTCAGTGGATTAAGCCTCTGCCTTCGGCTCAGGTCATGATCTCAGGGTCCTGGGATAGAGCCCCATATCGGGCTCTCTGCTCGGCAGGGAGCCTGCTTAGCCCCCTCTCTCTCTGCCTGCCTCTCTGTCTACTTGTGATCTCTGTCTGTCAAAAAAAAAAAAAAGACTGCAAGATGCAAACCTAATGATGACATTGGAAGAGGATCAAAACAAAAATAACTTGAGTCCCTAAAACATGGAGATGACATACTTCTGTGTTTTGTTTTGTTTTAATATTTTGTTTATTTATTTAAGAGAGACAGAGATAGTGACAGAGATAGCATGACCAGAGAGGAGCAGGAAAAGCAGGCTCCTAGCTGGGCATGGAGCCTGATGCAGGGCTCGATCCTGGGACCCTGAGATCATGACCTGAGCCTAAGGTAGACACTTAACACACTGAGTCACCAAGGCACCCTTAGCTTTTGGTTTTTGTTTTTCTTTCTTTCTTTCTTTCTTTTTTTTTTTTTTTAAGAGTAGATCATTAAAGAGAAAAAAGTTTCTGCCTTTTAACAAAAAAATCACTGTTATTCTGATCATTGTTACAGCAACTACAATTCATCATAACTAGTATGATACTGTTAAAAAATTGGATTTCAGTAATGTGGTAATGAAATATGATTCTCCTGTCAACAAAAAAGAAAAGCAATTAGAAATTTCAGGAAAAAAAATGTTCAAGAATCATGGTACAATGATAAAGCAAAATAAAATATGGATTGATTTTTAACAATGTATGGGATATAAAGATGGATGAGGAGGATCTGACTTTGACATTTGGAAATTACACCTATTTACATCATAGAGCACATGGGGATTTAGATTATGTCTACTTCTCTATCGGTCCAATCATAATAGTCATTTTAGCAAGACAGAGAGTACTCATAATTTTATGTTCTCCTTGTTTTTAATGTCTACACTCAACCTATAAACACAGCATGGGACCAGTGTGTTAATACTTTTATATAAAACATATATACCTTGCCAACCTAATTTTTTTAAAAACCTGGAATAATTAGGAAAGTAAAAAAAGCTAGAATTTTGGGGTGACTGGTGGCTCAGTGGTTAAAGCCTCTGCCTTCAGGTCAGGTCATGATCTCAGAGTCCTGGGTTTGAGCCCCACATTGGGCTCTCTGCTCAGCAGGGAGCCTGCTTCTCCCTCTCTCTCTCTGCCTGCCTGCTTGTGATCTCTCTCTTCCTCTCTCTGTCAAAAAAAAAAAAAAAAAAAAACTTTAAAAAATAATCTAGAATTTGAAAAATAAAAAAGGATACTAGATATTATGAAAAAAAATTAATAGTACAAATTTCTTCATCTTATTTTAAAAAAAGCCAAAATATACTGCTTGCAGTTAACAAGATAAAGGGGCTTAAATAATTTATGTAAAAGATTAAAGTAATTAATGGAAGAAATTAAGAATATACACACAGAGATGTTTAAGAAAGGGAAATAGGGTTTATTTGTTATTCTCTTTTTTTTACAGTAGGGAGTTAATTGAAACTAAATTGACAAATCAAGAAGTGGAGTCAATATTTATAATATAATGCCACAGGGAATCAACAGATGAACCAATAAACTGAGAATGTTGAAATGTGTTGTCTTGGGGCAGTGTCACTGGGGATGAAGGTGACAGACCTTTGTAATATTTATTTTTTATTATGTGCAATTATTTATGTTGCAATAAAATAGTTCATGTGGCAATCATCTCATGTTTTTAGTTGTTCTAGTTGGTAGGAGGTCTCTGCCAACATCAAGTTCACTGTATTTACCTGGGATTTGTCCCTGATTTTGAAAAGTTATGATAACTCCCTTTCAGTCATTCAGCCAAAAGGAGCTAAACCACTCAAGGCTTTTTTTTTTTTTTTTTTTTTTTTAGATTGTACAAAGCAATCTTTACACATCAGCTACAGAATTTCTTAAACTTAAATGCTAAGATAAATAATTCAACTGTAAAATGAGTAGCAATGCCCTTGATATGCTTTCAATTTTGTGAGGGGTATTAATTAAACATGAATTGACACCTGCACGGTCATCAATGGTAAATGATGAAATATGCCTCTGTCATCCATGTATGGCATTTATAAAATGATTAAACTTGGACAACTATATAACAGTTAAGGTGAACAATGTCAATTATTTCTATATTATATTTTTCAGGTAGTCCTAACTACTTTATGATATGTTTTTATAATTTTTATTAAAGTATAAAGTACTTTAATAAATATAAGTATAATTAAATACATTTAAAATATAATTTTTTAGAGTATAATGTCTATGGAAAAGCACATGTATATTACACTTATAGTTTGATGAATTTAAGTCACCATTTAAAGGGAATAAGATAAGACATTTGTTGTTGAATTTAACCATAGCTAGAGAGTTTCTTATGGAGAAAGAGTAATTAGAATAAAACTGAAATGTCAAAATCACAAATAATTTCAACACAACATGAAAATGTTTAAGGAAGACTGTGTTGTATAACCATGAAAAAAATGATTTGAAAAATTACTGTATACTGTAAACACTGAGCTTTATAACTACTAGTTAGGACTATAGAGTTTTGTGTTAAAAAGTAGATGTTCATGTTTCTGGTTAAGGTGGGAAGGTTGAAAATGTGAATGATTCTGGTCTCTTCTATTTGTTAAGGTTTAATGATATAATGATGTTTCAGGGAGCAGAGAATGAGAAGACATTTAGGATGTTTCAAAACTTTTCCAGAGTAGATATTTTTCATAGCTCTAAGGCCAAAAGTTAGAAAGAAAAGAAGGAAGGTAAATTGCATGTAATACCAAGGATGGGATGTAGGTCGTAATCAGTGTGAGCAGAGAAACAGAAAAAGACTTTATCACTTGCAGGCTTTGACGTTTTAGTGGGATTGCCATTTATTAGCTCTGTTAACATAAAAAAATTTTTTTTCAATAAACGGGTATGTTCAAGCCAGGTATAGACAGATATTTTTTAATTGTTTTTTAGTAGATTAGAAAAAGCAGAAAACAAATTAGCAATTGCATTTCAAGTTTATAGAGAGGTGGAGAAAAAATTTTTACGGTTTTACATTTGTCACTAAAAGTAGGAAAATATTAAAGAAAAATTTTGTCTCTTTAACAGGTAATAATTTTCTTTCTTTTTTTTTTTTTGAGTTATATTATGAAAATGTACTTCTTTATGCCCAAGCAAACCCCAAAGCACCTGTAAATCTTGGTGCCAAAAGACCTTTCCCCTTTAGCAAACTTAACTTCCAGTTCCATATTCCTGGGGTGGCAACATATATCAAAGCTTTCTATAGGACACTTTCTAATTATCCTTTAAATTTTAACTGGTAGTAATCAGTATACATTTCTATAACAAATGTTATCTTTTATAAAAGAAAATGATTAGGGGCGCCTGGGTGGCTCAGTGGATTAAGACGCTGCCTTCCGCTCTGGTCATGATCTCAGGGTCCTGGAATCGAGCCCCGAGTCAGGCTCTCTGCTCTGCGGGGAGCCTGCTTCCTCCTCTCTCTCTGCCTGCCTCTCTTGTGATCTCTGTCTGTCAAGTAAATAAATAAAATCTTTAAAAAAAATGATTATATTTATGTAGGTTTTATTATGTTAAGGTTAAAAGAATTCACTAAAAAAAAGTTTCCCTAATGATAATATTGGATATATTCTAAAAGAAATGATAACACTAATTAACTAGAGCATGTATTTCATGTTGTATAGGATTAGGAAATGACTTAACCCACCTTCTGGGAAATGGGAATATCTCCCCATTAGCAGCAAAAATGTGTATGTGTTAGGTATGCACAGTAATTTGTTACAGACAATCTGTGAACCAATCCTGCCTACTGCTTGTTTTTATAAATTTGTATTGAAACATAGACACACTTGTTTGTTTATGTGTTGTCTATGGCTGATCTTCTGCTAAAATGGCAGAGTTGAGTAGCTGCAACAGAGATGTGTGGCTAGGAAAGCCTAAATTAGTCCATACTGGCTCTTTACAAAGGAGTTTGAAAAAAAAAAAAAAAAGGTTGCCAAATCCTGTTCTATTAAATGTCCCACTTACAGAAATTACAGTTTAAAAGTTACAGGATATATAGCTATTTCTCATTCAGTATAATGAATATGTCTGAATAGTATATCTCTATATTCATAATCATTATGTGTGCTTAATCATATGAAGGCATTGAACTAAATATAAAGAGCAAAATATGGAAAAACTTTTTTTCTAGATGTAGCCACATGTGTGATCTTATTTATCACACTATCTTTAAAGCAACACTGATGTCACATTATCTTAATTATAAAAACTGCATCTTGAAATTTTGTGTTGCAATTTAAAAATTCAAACTCACTTTTATTTGCTTTTTATGAAAGTCATTGTTTATCTTTGCTGGGGGCTAAGAGTCCTCAAATTTTTACAAAACAAAATATATTGTTATCTAATTAGGTTTTCTAGTACCCCTTCTTATTAATAATACACTTTAAGATACTATTTAGTGATTTTACAATTTCATTTCCCTGGAAAAAACTACTTTTTGTCAAGAGATACATCAAAAGAGATACATTAAAAAAAGAGATACAGGGGCACCTGGGTGGCTCAGTGGGTTAAGCCACGCTGCCTTCCGCTGGGGTCATGATCCGGGAGTCCTGAGATGGAGCCCTGCATCCGGCTCTCTGCTCAGTGGGGAGCCTGCTTCCCCCTCTCTCTCTGCCTGTCTCTCTGCCTACTTGTGACCTCTGTCTGTCAAATAAACAAATAAAATCTTAAAAAAAAGATACATTAAAGAATATTAAAAAGAAACACACTAAGAGATACATTAAAGAGATACATTAAAAAAGAGATACATTTAAGAGATACATTAAAAAAGAGATACATTTAAGAGATACATTAAAGAGATAATTAAAAGAAAAAAAAACACAACTCTGTATGCTCTTTGTGTGTAGGAACCAATAAATAGACCAATAGATGGTATATAGATATGTATTTCTGCATATCAAATACTGAGCATAAAACCTTAAAACATAATTGGTAATACATAAATTTGATTCAAATAATTTAGTTAAAAATAAAAGTGATTTCTTCTGGAAATTCATTTTCTGTTTATAATATTTTGAAGAAAACAACAAAGAAAAAAGAAAAAGAAAACAGCAAGAAAAATGTAAAAATCAGATAGCAATAATTGCAATATCTTTTCTGTTGAAAAGTCTATAATGTCATTTTATGAGTAGCCATTTATAAATCATTACTTATTACTTATTTCATTCTACAAAAACTGCAAGATCTTATTCAACATCAAAATGAAACATTGAGACATACTTCACGAGCCACACTTATTAGCAAAGAAATTAGAATCTTGGTTTAGACATGATTGTGTGTCTCTCAATAGATAAGCTCTCACTAATAATACTTAACTGGTAGATAACTATGTTAACCATGTAGTTAATAATCAAAGGGCCACAATCTGAGAATTCTGTGCTTATTAGATCTGTAGGGTATACCAGCACATTTATTATTAGAAAATTCCTTATTTTGGAACAATTTGGTTCTCAAACTTGGCATGATTATTTTTTTTTCCTTCAAGAGATATTCGACTATGTCTGGAGATACTTGGTTGTCACAATTAGGTCTGGGGACAAGTGAGACTAGGATATAAAATGGAGAGGACAGGGATGCTGTTGAACATCCTACAATGCACAGATGGTCCCACAATAAAGATTGTTCTCCCTCCAAATGAGAAACACTCTTTTAGAAAATTTAATATTGGATGTTCTTTCACTAAGCAAGTTTCTTTCAAAGCTCTGTGTATTAAAGACCTTGATACATTTTAAAGCATAAAGCACTAGTGAGAAGTCCACTATTAGTATTCTGGGTATAAATTGGATTACAATGTTTAACCCACCCAGAATTTAAGTGACAAATTGTGTCAAACTGGTATCTGCTTCATTAGCATCTTTCCCTAGAGTCATTATGTTTATTATTGAGTGAAAAATTAATATTTAAAATTTGACTAAACATAAATTTAAACTTATTTTATTTTTTAAATTTAAACTAATTTTAGAACTACCAATATGTACTAAATGTGATAAACATTTTAGCTTCAAATCCATTAATATGTATAAAGATATAGAATCTTAAACTTTCTTCTTACAAAATTCAATTAATCTCAAGTAATTTGTTTGATCTTCAAAATGATGAAAAATGTTTTGCTATAATATCATGGAGAATATACTGTCTACATTAAATGTAATTTAATTACATTTTGTTAATTTTTTTAAAAAGACCAAGGAGGGGCACCTGGGTGGCTCAGTGGGTTAAAGCCTCTGCCTTCTGCTCAGGTCATGATCTCAGGGTCCTGGGATCAAGCCCCACATCAGGCTCTCTGCTCAGCAGGAAGCCTGCTTCCTCCTCTGTCTCTGCCTGCCTCTCTGCCTACTTGTGATCTCTGTCTGTCAAATAAATAAATAAAATCTTAAAAAAAAAAAAGACCAAGGATTTGTGTAAACACATTGAATAAAAAATTTAAAAGTTTAAGAATGATTATTTGACTTTTGTTGAAATTTTTAAAATGTTGCTGTCCTGTACTTTTTCAGTAAAATTCAATTATGTTGATTTATTTTTCTAAATGGACTTTGTGTTTGCAAAGAAACTTTTATTTTTCTTACTTTTTAAATACATAAAATGCAAATACCATGAAAGAAATTTTCATATAGGAAACTTTAACATGCTTGAGTATCACAGAGTTCTTGATTTTGCAGATTGATGCTTTTACTAGTTTGGGACATTGCTCTTTAGCTCTTTGAATGTTGCTTCTGTCTCATTCTCTGTTTCCTCCTTCTGGAAATCTATTATACCCACTGTAAAGTTTCAAGACTTTGTATGTTTTTATACTCTAAAATTTTATTTTTAATACATATTGTTCTTTTTCACTTTGAGAATTTTTGGTTGATCTGTCCTCCAGTTTGATAATCCTTATTCTGCAAGGCCCATTCTGTTTTTAAGATGACCTGTTTTATTATTGATTCTCTTATATAGATTGTAATTATCTGCTGAAATCTATCATTCTTCCACTTATTTGTTCACTTCTTCTGATTTTGTCTGCAAATTAATCATATTTATTTCAATAACCTTATCTGGTAACTTCAATAATTAGATCATCTCCATAGATGCTCCTTTCATCTTTTGTGTGTGTGTGTCTAGCTCATTAGTCATATTTTCTTGACTCATGTCTATTCTGGACATAGTGTGTAAAAGAACTGTTAAGGATCTAGATGTTCTTATCTTGCACGAGAGAGCATTCTCTTTTTACTCTGTGAAGTAGATAGAAAGAATGGCTGATCAACTCAATCCAATTGGGTGTTGGTTGGGAGAATTTTACAAGTTTCAGTCTACTTTTGGTTTATTCCATTCTTTATATGCGACCCTCCACGGGTTTTGATTGTTTGATGGATAGCATTTTCTGAAAGACAAGGGGAGGTTGACCTCTGCCTTTTCATAGGTTCTTGGTAACACTTAAGACTCCAAAATCATAGAGCTTCAATCTGGCAAATGATTTAAGGGTGAAATTGTGGTACTTCTTAAATAAACACAAACTATAAAAAACTTATAATTACAGTAAAAAAACTATTTTTCTCTAAATATTTGGAAATAAGTTGTAGATCTGATGCCTCAAATAGATTACTATAAATTTGGGGTTTGAAAGGACTTTATCATGCATGATATAATCACCTATACGATGTGATCATCAAAGAAAAAAAATTAACATTAAAGATTATCGTTATATAATCCACAAATTTCTATCTAGTTTGACCATTGTAACAGTAATGTCTAGATAACAAAGTCAAACAATCATGAGTCCCATAACCTTATCTTGATTTTCAAAACTTTGACATAACTCAGTTATTCTATGTCTCAAAAAATTTTTTGTAG
Organism: Taxidea taxus jeffersonii; assembly: GCA_003697995.1. Taxonomy (NCBI): domain Eukaryota; kingdom Metazoa; phylum Chordata; class Mammalia; order Carnivora; family Mustelidae; genus Taxidea; species Taxidea taxus. Next base: position 106,821 of record ML111415.1, on the reverse strand, counting down.
ATTATCTCTTAAGCAGTGCTTCTTTGTGGATAGTTTCAGGTTATGCATCTGTGCATGAATATCCTAAAAGTGATATTGAATTCTAAATGCATTCTATCAGATAGCATGCAATTTCAAATCATTCCACTACTGATAATGCTCATTTAGATCACTGGATCATAGTAATATCTGCTAGGATTTTTCATTATAAAATCACTGTTTTTTCTTGCTAAAATAATTATTTTTGTATAGAAATAGCTTGAATCTACATAAACATGTTTTTCTTTACAAAAGTTTCCACTTAGTTTTTTATATCTTTATGGACACATTGATTTTTATTTTATTCAATGGGTTATAATTTGTTACTTCAAGTGTTTATCTTGAAACTCAAACCGTCATCAATTTGGCTAGTGCTAGCTTTTGTGTCTTTTCAACAAATCCTACCCCCCCCCCAACAAAAACTTTTTTTTAGTACATTCTCACTGTATGGTACAAAATGATGTTTCCAGTATGATCTTGTACTCCTCTTGTAGGCTTGGAATAGGTCATTCCTCCAAGAAGCCTTCCTGTTTGTGTAAAATGGCATGTAGAAGTTAAAATGTAGGCAGTAGGTAGACTGAAAACTTTTGAACTATTACTGCTTTTAGGTGCTCCTAAGAGACAAAGCCAGAGCCAAACGTATATGTGCATATGTATATGTTTGTGTGTGCCTGTATTCCCAAATCTACATGGATGCCTCAATTCCACAATTATTGCATATAATATATAGATATTCTGAAATATCACATATGCATCAAATTATGCAAAGATTTATCAAAGATTTAGATTAATTTTATTTAGATGGAAAAATGAAAATTATAATAAACCCTGTTTGGATATACTCAAATGTAGTGTGAAGGTACCTAACTGTTTATACCTGTAATATTTTTTAAAGATCATTCTTAAATACATGTATAAAAATGTCAATAGTTATTATTTATTTTATTGCATATTTAATTTGTATATTCTTGCTCACAAAGAATCAGTAAAGACTATGGTGCTTAACTTATTTTGTAATGGGTTCGTGTAACAAACACCAAAAAATAAACTTACACAGTGATAGAAACTGAAACATCCATTTTTTTTTAATGTATTCATCATTGGAGGCTTCTCACACTTTGCTTGCTTGTTTAAGAGAACATACACTGTTTTATGTAACATTTTACATAGATCTTATGGGCAATGTAGGAGCTAATTATTATTTTCCCCTACTACTTTTCTGTGATTCTTTTTTTTTTTTTTTTTTTTGTCAGAGAGCGCAGGAGCGAGCACAGGCAGACAGAGAGGCAGGCAGAGGCAGGGGGGAAGCAGGCTCACTGCTGAGCAAGGAGCCCGATGTGGGACTCAATCCCAGGACGCTGGGATCATGACCTGAGCCAAATGCAACCGCTTAACCAACTGAGCCACACAGGCGTCCCTCTGTGATTCTTTAACAACAAACCCAACGTTTCAAAACTATAATCATATTCTAATTTGGTTTAAATAAAGCAATATGGATGCAGTTTTCATTTCTTCCCTTAGGAACAAAGAAATTACAAAGAAGTATTCAGTGATGGTATAATTCTCAGTGCTATTGTATTCATGTCCACGCTTACCACTGTTTGTGTCATTATCATTTTATACATCATGGTATTTTCAAATATCAGAAAAAGTGTTGATAATTATCTTAAATATTTTAAGAATCTACTCAAAATGGTACTTTTAAGAAAGATAAATTGCAGAATGCTAGGTCATAATAGAAAGCTCAGTACTAAAATAAACTTGGAACTGTTAGCCATGTTAAACCTTTAAAAGTTTAGAAATGACAATGGTGCATCTTATGATTTTTATGAAGTTGTAACATTGTTGATTCAAATAGATCTAATTTCCAAGGTTAGTTTAAATTTGTGCTTTCTTTCCACACATTTGGGCAGTTTTCAGAATATTTAAAAAATCTTACTGCTATCAAAATAAATATATTAAAATATTTTATTTTGAACATTTATTTGCTTCTACATTTATTTCTTAATTCATCCCTTCATTATTTCATTCCATGCTATTTACTGACTATTTATTTTGGCTCAGACATCATGCTTTTATGAGACTGATGCGCTACCTACTGCACTAACGAGGCACCTGACATCATGCTTTTACTGGGTATATGAAGGCAAATAGTACTTATTCCTGAAAATACCTCTCAGTTCAGTAAGGAAAGCTCTAAATAATTAACTAATTTTACACAAAGTCCCCTCTCTGGCCATTATTCACAAAGTGCATACATATTTCATATTAGCTTCATATTATTACCCTTCATACTAATTTCCAATACTTTGTCACAGTGAGACTCTCTGGTATTGTCAGGAAGAGATCCTACTGTTCCCTCTTTACATCATAACTCATCCTTACTCTGGAATTGCTCATTTGTTTCTTTACCCAATATACTATTTGCACATCTTTATCTATAAGAGTCTTACTACTTCTTCAATAAGGCCCTTCTCAAATTTCCCTTAATTTGGGATTTCTTGGTGATATCTCTTATTTGACCTCACTCTCAAGAATTCACAGTTTAACAATCAATTTTTCTGTAATCAGATGGACAATTAATGTGTACTAACTTTGCCATTGTGTTTATTCCTGGATTTTCTACTTTATCATTCATTTTCTACATTAAGTTTCATAACTTGGATTTTCAGAAGGTTTATTCTACTCTGTGACCTTTTCTGATAATTGAGGAAAAGAATGGGGCTTTAATGGAGCTTTTATGAGGATTTCTCTGACCAAAAGTTAAAATATAGTTTAGTGAAGCCTCTGTAAGTGTAAATATTCTTCTATCTCCCCTATCTATAGACAGCGACTTCTACAAAGCAACCGGAACCTATAAAACAATGGGAACCATTTAACAAAATTTACACCAACCTCAAATAGACAGCTTGAAAAAGTAGGACATTTTAAATAATTCTATATTACATTGTACTCTAATCACAAGAATTCTCAAGTTTATGGCTTGAGACTGTGGTAAATATAAACAACTCAAAAAACCAACTGGGGCAAATGGAGGCTGTAGTAAGGAATTGCAATGCAAAAGAAATTTGCTTCCTACCCCATTTTAGATGTTTAAAAGAAGTAGAGAATAGGGGCACCTGGGAGGCTCAGTGGGTTAACCCTCTGCCTTTGGCTTAGGTCATGCTGGGATGGAGCCCTGCATCTGCTCTCTGCTCAGCAGGGAGCCTGCTTCCCCTCCTCTCTCTCTGCCTGCCTCTCTGCCTACTTGTGATCTCTGTCTGTCAAATAAATAAATAAAATCTTAAAAATAAAATAGTTGCATAGGTACTGGTGTGTGTGTGTCTGTGTCTGTGTGTCTGTGTATGAGACAGAGATGGGGGAGAGAAAGAAAGACATGAGAATGGTCTTTATGTAATTTATTTTCCAAATGATATTTGACATCTCCAACCCAAATTTTAGGATGAATTTAACTTCTGTTATTTGTGTAACAATTGAAATAGAATTATCACGATTGCCTAAAAATGTGAACATTCATTTATTTCTCATTTTCTCTTCATCCACTTGGAACTTCAGTGCAAACTAGATAGCACTTTAAAATGTATATTGTAAAGCTAAATTGCCAACCAACGCAGTATGATATTTGAGTACACATAGAGAAAATGTAATTAAAGAATTTTAAAAAATCCCTGTACTTACAGGACCTATGTTTAATTTTATAACTTTTAACATTATATCTTATTGTTGTGGTGTAGCAACTGGTATACATTTTTAGCATGCATCCACCAATTTCCTCAGTTAAAAATAATCAAATATACAATTGAATATTTTTGTTTTCACTACTTAGTTTGCATGACTATGGATAAAGAAGTTAAAATAACACAATGCTTTATGTCATTAGAAAAATGTGTCACTTCAACTCAAATTTAGTCAATAGTTTTTGATTAGGTAACTTTTAAGTCTTTTATAATTCAACACTGGAATTTGTTTAATAGTTCATTTAAATATACTCATCGTGTTTATAATTTTCTGAAGCTTGAATGCGAGCAAAATACTTGTGTTGCTTGGTTATGATTTTTTTTTTCTGTTTTATTTGAGAATGATTTGAAAATATTTGAAACCCACAAATATTTTCAAAGTTCATCTGACTAGAAGAAATAAAATATAAATGAAAAGGAAAAAAATCAACACAAATGGCAAGTATTTTACTATTAAGTATTTATTAAGAACAGGGTATTCTTAAAACTACATATTAAACCTTATTTTTCAAATAAAAGGAGATATAATTTCTTGCTAGGGATTAATTGCACTTTTATTTTCTCTACTATATCATTTGTGAATGACTTTAAAGTACAAATCATATAAAGAATATATATGTATATACTTAAAAGTACTAATAAAATATATGAAATATATTTTTCTGATTCTTAGCTCTCACAAAAACTGGAGCATCCCCATTATCAAATACATGCTATAGAAGTTGTATTTTCAAATGTTTAAAAAAACAGAGTTTAGAGGTGTCTGGGTGGCTCAGTTGGTTAGGCATCTGCCTTCCAATCAGGTCATGATCTCAGGGTCCTGAGATGGAGCCCCGCATCAGTCTCCCTGCTCAGCAGAGAGACTGCTCCTCCCTCTCTTCCCTGCTTGTGCTCTATCTCCTGCTATTTCTCTCTCTCAAATAAATTAATAAAATCTTTAAAAAAGAGCATTTAAAGAATAGTACAACTCTAACTTGAAACCATAAAACAAAAGCAAAAACAGACTATTAGGGGTTCATCAAAATAAAAAGCTTCTGCATACTGAAGGAAACAATCAATAAAACTAAAAGGCAGCCTACAGAATGGGAGAAGATATTTGCAAGTAGCATATTAGGGAAAGATTTAGTATCCGAAATATGTTAAGAACTTATAAAACTCAATATCCAAAAAACAAATAATCTACTTAAAAAATGGGCAGAAGACATGAATAGATATTTTTCCAAAGAAGACATCCAGATGGTCAATAAACACATGAAGAGATGCTCAAGGGAAATACAAATCAAAACTATAATGAGATATCACCTCATACCAGTTAGCATGGCTAAAATCAACAATACAAGAAACAACAGGTGTCATGAGAAAGTGGAGAAAGGGGACACTTCTACATTGTTGGTGGGAATGCAGAGCAGTGCAGCTACTGTGGAACACAGTATGGAGGCTCCTCAAAAAGTCAATAATAGAATTACACTACAATCCAGCAACCCCAATAATGCAAAAATACTAATGTAAAGGAACACTTGTATTCTCGTGTTTATTGCAGCATTATCTAAAATAGCCAAATTAGGGGCACCTGGGTGGCTCAGGGGGTTAAGCCTCTGCCTTCGGCTCAGGTCATGATCTCAGGGTCCTGGGATCGAGTCCCACATCGGGCTCTCTACTTGGCAGGGAGCCTGCTTTCTCCTCTCTCTCTGCCTGCCTTTCTGTCTACTTGTGCTTCTCTCTCTCTGTCAAATAAATAAATAAAAATATTTAAAAATTAAAAAAAATAAAATAGCCAAATTATGGAAACAGCCCAAGTGTGCATAGACTGATGGATGGATAAAGAAAATGTGGTATGTATATGTGTATCTACAATGGAATATTACTAAGCCATAAAAAAGAATGAATCTTGCCATTTGCAATGACATAGAGGAAGCTAGACAGTATTCTACTAAGTGAAATAAGTCAGTCAGAGAAAGACAAATGCCATATGATTCTACTCATATGTGGAGTTTAAGAGACAAAACAGAATGAACAAGGGGAAAAAAGAGAAGGAGACAAGCAGACATAGATTCTTAATTATAGAGAGAACAAACTGATGGTTATCAGAAAGGAGGTTGGGGTGAGGGTTAAATAGGTGACGGGGATTAAGAAGGGCACTTCCTCCGCTGAGCACCAAGTTTTGTATAGAAGTGCTGAATCACTACATTGTACACCTAAAATTAATATGGCACTGTATGTTAGCTAGCTGGAATTTAAATAAAAACTTAGGGACAAAAAACAAGCAAACAAACAAACTTCAAACTTAGGGGCACCTGGGTGGGGCTTAGTCTGTTAAGCATTTGACCCTTGGTTTTGACTCAGGTGGTGATCTCTTGTGTTGTGAGATCAAGCCTCACATCAGGCTCTGTGCCCAGCATGGAGTATCCTTGACATTCTGTCTCTTTTCCTCTCCTTCTGCCCTTCCCCTCATGCTCACATGTTCTCTCCCTCTTTCTATCTTTCTCTCAAATAAACAAATACAATCTTAAAAAAAAAAACTTTAAAAAAATGAATAGTACAACTTTAGAAATCCTTTAATATAGGTTAATTAATTGTTACTATTTTACCACATTTTCTTCTCTCCGTATCTGTGTAAATATCTTTCCTTTTTCTTCTTAGCCATTTAAAGGGAATTAAAGACATCTGACCCTTCATCATTGAACACTTTGATAAACATTTCACAAGGAATTAATGTTTTTTTCATATAATCACATTAATTTTAACATTTAACATTAATGTAATAAAATTATCAATTATATAATCCTTATTTTCAAATTACCACAAAATGTCTTATTCATAAATTTTCTCTCAATGATCCAAGTAAGATTCTTGCATGACAATAGTTTGTTTTGCTATTTTCTCTCTCAACAATAGAACGATCCCCATTTTTGTATTTTTCATGACCTGGAATTTTTGAAGGGTCCAGTCCAGTTTTCCTGTTTAATGCCACACATTCTGCATTTATCTGATTGTTTCCTCATGTCTATATTGAACCCAGAGATTTCTAGGCAGGTGTGTTACACAAATGCATAGTAGAAAATTGATTATTGATTTAGGGGTTAAAAAGAAGACTATAGTTTTAGCTACATATAAGACTCAAAAGCAAAACCCTGGATTATGGTACCCTGTTACAGGTCCTAGGTTGTTCACGTCTACTGCTGGGTATAAGGCCTCTATTTTATATCCAGACTTGGGCCTGATAGCTCAAAGTAATGGAAAATATATCCACAATCAGTTATTCTTACACTTTACATGTCTGCACTTACAGTTAAAAATGTAGAGGATCAAAAGAGATGGTGCTGATTCATGGAAAAAGGAAGAATTTAATTTATATAAAACCTAATTGCACTTAAAATGTTTATATGGCTGACAATTATCTTGATAAATCTCATCAATGTTTTGGATTGTATAGTTTAAAAACTGGTACTATTCTAACTCAAGCATTACAATCTCTAAAGGGAAATGAAAATTGCATAATTATTGTAAATATATCAATGAACATTTTGAAACCATGTTTTTATTTATCTCATAATTTCACAATTTCAATAAAAATTATATTGTTTTCATAACGCTTACAATAAAATAACTTTAGGTTTTTCCATCTTATAGAAATATTTGCTTCTTTTTACCTCCAAGGAAATAGAGCAGACTATTTAATTCCTTGATTTGTGAATCAAAGAATTGTGAATTAACTAAAAAATGACTTTGCTTGAAATATCTTTGAAATAATATTACTAAAATCAAATGGTATATGATGTAGATGAATTGGACAGATCAGATATAATACTCTTTTATACTTCTAATAATTCCAGTCTACATAGTTGCCAAGTTCATTGTAGTAAAACTTTTAAAATCACCTACAGTAATAAATCTAATAGATTTTAGACTTAACAGGATTATTTTTTAATATAATATAATTTCTAAAACTGGAAGCTTTCCACTGAAATCTATTAGGCTGTCTTATCCTAATATAATGTTCATTTCAGTAATACTTTGAACTTCTGAATGGTATTCACTTCACTAGATGATTTAGCTTATTCTTTCTGTGAACCATGGGTTTTTTTTTTTTTTTTTATTTACTTGATAGACAAAGATCACAAGTAGGCAGAGAAGCAGGCAGAGAGAGAGAGAAGGAAGCAGGTTCCCCACTGAGCAGAGAGCCCGATGTGGGGCTCGATCCCAGGACCCTGAGATCATGACCTGAGCCGAAGGCAGAGGCTTAACCCACTGAGACACCCAGGTGCCCCATATGAACCATGTTTTCTTGACAAGACTTTGGTTAACCATGCTAATATACAGTCAGGTGTACGAATTAATGACCTAAGTGCATCTGTGTGTGTGAGTGTATGTATGCATCAATTTGCATCAATTAAATGTTACAATAAATTTTATGTTTTATCATACACACACATAAATGTGGTATAAATATTTAACTAGTTTGTTATGTATTTTCTTTATGCAGAGGAACCCTCTCCCACACTCAAAATATGTTAGATTCCTCCCTCACATTTCCTCAGAATGTAATCCTATTTGCAGATAAGGGTTCTTACAGATGTAATCAAGTTAAAGTTAAGTCACTAGGGTGGGTTCTAATCCAATATGACTGGTGTCTTTATAAAACAGGGACATTTGGATACAGACAGACATGCATCATAGAGGGAAGATTATGTAAAGAAACACATGGGGAAAACCATCTACAAGCCAAGAAGAGAAGCTTGGGACAGGTCCTTCTCCACAGCCCTCAGAAGGAACCAATCCAATCAAGACCTTGATTTTGACCTCTAGCTTCCAGAGCTGTGAGACAGTAAATTTCTGTTTTTTAAGCTATTGTTTTGTGGCACTTTGTTACGACAGATCTAGCAAACTAAAATGAAGAAAAAAAAAAGTTTTTTTCCTTTTCTTTACATTTGGATTATTTTTTTTAGGTTTTCAACCTACACCAAAAATACAATGGATATATTTTTAAAAGATTTTATTTATTTATTTTTTTAAGAAAGAGAGAGAACACAAACAGGGGGAGCTGTAGGCAGAGGGAGAAGCAGACTTCCTCCTGAGCAAGGAGACCAATGTGGGACTCAACCCCAGGACCCTGGGATCATGACCTGAACTGAAGGCAGATGCTTAACCGACTGAGCTACTCAAGCACCACAAGCCACCCAGGCACTCTTAAAATAGCTATTTTCTAATAATTGTAACATGTATATTGTATCATTTATACTATTTTATTACTCAGCAAGAAGTTGCAAATAAATTAAACATAAAACATGTGCTTTATAAGTAAAACTGACATGAATTACTTTATTTGGGAGACAAAATGTTTCCCTCAGGACATTATTTGTATTTAATGAAGAGTAGAATTTCTTCAATTCTTTCTCTTTTTTCTTTTCCTAGAATATGTACTTTTTAAAATATGTGCTATTCGGTAGGTTATTAAGGAAACACAGTCAAGTTTTAATTGGTAAATTAAAATTTAATAGAAGGTCACTACGTTTGTATCTTTAGGATAAATACCCAGTAGTGCAATTGCTGGGTCATAAGGTAGCTCTATTTTCAATTTTTTAAGGAACCTCCATGCTGTTTTCCAGAGTGGTTGCACCAGCTTGCATTCCC
>ML111415.1:82324-97035 GCA_003697995.1 Taxidea taxus jeffersonii | reverse complement strand
GAAAGACAACTACCACATGATCTCCCTGATATGAGGAAGTGGAGATGCAACGGGGGTGGGAGTTAAGGTGGTAGGAAAAGTAAAAATGAAAGAAGATGGGATCGGGAGGGAGAAAAACCAAAAGAGATTCTTAATGTCATAAAACAAACTGAGGGGGTGGGGGGAAGAGGGGTTGGGTGAGGGTGGTGGGGTTACATCATATGTTTAAATAAAGCTTAAATAAAGTAAAAAAAAAAATTAATAGAAGGTGAAAATTTAAGAATTTATCAGTTTTAACTTCTTTAAAATTTTCAGGAAAAATTTCAGGAAAATTTTTCAATAATAATTGGCTCTATGGTAAAAATAATTAAATAATTAAATTAATTAAATTAAATTAATAATTAAATAATTACTTTCATAAGTAAGAGGTTTTCATTATTATTCTAGATTAAATAGTTTTTCTAAGATGTGGCACAAACCTACAATCTTGAGCATGCAGTTAAATCATATCTTGACATTTCTCTTACATATTACTGAATGGTAAATCCAATATGGTATTTGAATATGGACAGAATTCCCAGGGTCTATATTTTTAAATATTTTTATAGTTCTCCATTTTTTATTTAAAACTATATTATATAGGGGTGTCCTGGTGGTGTGGTCAGTTAAGTGTCCAACTCTTTTCAGCTCAGGTCATGATCTCGGGTTATGAGCTCAAGCCCTGTGTCAGGCTCTACCCTCAGCTGGAAGCGTGCTGACGATTCTCTCTCCCCCTCTGCCCCTCCCTCTGCTTGTTCTATCCCTCTCTCTCTTTCTCTATAAATAAATAAAAAATCTTTAAAACTATATTACATGTTATAGTTTAAAAACATTAATATAAAGTGTTGAAATATATATTAATGAATATTTTAAAATATGTTAATGTATATAATATATAACTTAAACTATACATAAAAATATTAACCCAGTTATAAATATTATGTAATAATAATTAAAATGCTTTATCATGCTTTAAAAATTAAATACTAAGTTTTTTCATAGTACCTTTTAACTGCTCATTCATAGCTGGCATACTAGACTGCCCTAGTTGGCTTAAAGTAATAGCAAATTAGAGAAAAAATTTCTTTAAAAATAATTGCACCAAAGTGAAATTTTGTCTTGTAAATTTTTAACTCTCAAAAATTGTGTGTCATAAATGCCACTTTTAATATGTAATTATCTATTTTTTAAAATATTTTAACAGTGCATTTTCTTATTTATTTTTAGTAATCTCTACATACCCAGCATGGGGCTGGAACTGACCACCGCAAATCAAGAGTCACATGCTCTTCTGACTAATCTAGCCAGGTGCCCCTATAATTATGTTTTTTTTTCTTTTTAAATATTTTATTTATTTATTTATTTATTTATTTATTTATTTACTTTATTTAAGCTTTATTTAAACATATGATGTAACCCCACCACCCTCACCCAACCCCTCTTCCCCCCACCCCTCTCAGTTTGTTTTATGACATTAAGAGTCTCTTTTGGTTTGTCTCCCTCCCGATCCCATTTTGTTTCATTTTTACTTTTCCTACCACCTTAACTCCCACCCCCGTTGCATCTCCACTTCCTCATATTTTTATTTGAGAGAGAGTATGTGCAGAGGAATCACAGAGGAGGAAGAACAGGCTCCCCACTGAGCAGGAAGCCTGATGAGAGATTTGATCCCAGGACTCTGAGACCATGACCTGAATAGAAGACAGATGCTAAATCAACTGGGCCAACCATGACTCTCACCCCTGTAATTATTTATTTTAGCTGACTCCTTGAATTAATATAATGTGCAAACATATTCATAGCATGGATTCAAGAATTTTTACGTATTCTAGGGACATTCAAAACTAAAATGTGCACATGTATTATGACATTAAAATTCCTGAAATTTAGAAAAATTAAGTTACTCATTTAGCCTTCTGTTGAGGAAGTAAAAATATTCATCACTGCCCTGGTCTTAAATGTAACAATTTCAGGCCTTTTTCTTTTTTTTTTTTCATTTGTGTTAAACACCATGGGAGAACAAAATCTCAACCTATTATTTAATACATTATATTTTAAAGTTTATTTAATATTTAATTGGACTAAATGAAAATATGCCAACATAAAGATGAGAGAATGTGTTTAATTTTATTTTAAAAATCATAATTATAGATACCTAGAAATCAAAAAGACCATAAAGATCATGATGTGCAAAGAAGAAAAATATAAAAGGAGAAGGACTTAAGTAACAAATTAATTAATTTGAAGCTATTCTCTTCTTGTACATTCCCTTAGTATATTTGCTGGAATACATTTCTATTTGAATGTACAATAAACTTCCATTTATCCAAAATGGAGAAGAATTAGTTTTCTCTCCTTAAATTAAAAGTTGTGATTATTTAAGACTTTCTCATCAGACATATAAAGAAGGAAAATAAGGTTAAGTGTCAGATTCTTGTATGTCAAAGGTCCTAGTCATTACAGATTTTGCTTATAGTTGTAGAATATTTTAGGTAAACTAAGGAAAGCCGGCTTTAATCAGAAAGGATTTTTATGGAAGTATTTTTGGTAGAATATAGTAATTTATTATTTTCATTTATGATTCTAAATAATATTTGCTTTCATACTAAAATCTTAGTTTTTTAATTTTGAATCCTTTTTCCTTAAGAAGGTCTCTTCAATGTATATAAGCTTAAAGCTTCACTAATCTGGACCTGACCCAGATTATCCTATATCTCCATATTTAAAAAAATAATTCAAATGAAAAATATTTTAATACACAAATTACTCAATCAGCAAATAAAATTTAATTAAAAAATTAATTTAATTACTCATTACACATTTTAAAACTTACCATAACACTCAGTTATCATTTTAAATATAAATATCTATAGAAAAATACTGAAAATTAAAAATATATGAACATGTTGGGATCGTTGATGAATTCACATTGTTAAGAACTGAAAAAAATACACACAAGAACAAAAAATGAATTAAGCTTTTCACAGGTAGGCTTAAAATAAAACTGTGAGATTATTAAATACTAAACTGCAATTGAAGGAAATGTATATATAATGAAATTGTCATTGAAAGTGACATAGCTACATATTTTAATGGGTATTACCAGTCCAAAAGTAAAACAATAATGATACATGTCTAGTCTCAAAATCTATCACTTGAATTGGACCGGAACATATGTAAAATAAAAGCATAATAAATTTCTAATTTTCTTAATAGATAAGCACATCAGATCCTTTAATGAGCAAGGATTCTTTTCTCTACTTTTGCACGTTCTATAATTAGGGAAGTAGAAATTGCAGAGGTAAGCACATGCTGTGCTATACCTAACATCTTACATTTAACTATAGGCACTTCAGTCAGTTATAATTTTTTTTTATTCATAGCCCAGATGCCAAATATAAATAAACAAGTCAGAGAGTTGGCCAATTGTTAGATAAGTGAATATTTGTGAATCTGTGTGTGTGTGTGTGCATGTGTGTGTGTGTACATACATGTGTGTGAATATGCCCACATGTGCACTACTTTCTCATGTAGACAGAATCATACTGAATTAAGGAATTTCTCTCTAAATTCCATAAAAAGATAGCAGAATCGTGTAGCACATTACAGTGTGTTTATTTTTAGTTTTCATTTGCCAAGGCAAATTGCTTTGATTATAGCAGTAATAAATTTAGGTGTTGTTCTGTTTCATAATTCTTATATTTTTATTCCAAGAGTTTTGGCTCAACAAGGAATTATCTGCAGCAATAGAAGGCAAAAAAAAAAGAAATATTTACTCATTAGTTAAAGATAAATTATCATTGTATAGTTTTTATATGCAAGCCATCCACTCCTTCTATTTTACTGGTAAAGCTGAATTTGTTCCAGCATCTGCATTACATATACATGATTCCAAAATAAATCCTTGTAATTTAAGCCAATTCTTGGTAGGTTTACTCCCCACCCTCCCATAGAGGTAAAGGGTTGATGGCATGTTATCAATTTCTGGCAATGGTACATAATGGAGGTCTTCCAGAGGTCAGTGTGTCTTCTAAAAGAGGTCTTGTAGCTCTTGAAAACAAACAAGGGTCCTATGGTCTTTTATTTCCCTGCCCCAAGATTGTCAGGCCTTGAGGTGACATCTTAACCACAAGGGGAAGTAGCCTCAAACAATACATTGAATATGAGACTCTAGGAAGACAAAAAACATTTCTGATGAGGGCATGATGTTGACAAGAAGCCTAAAAAACTGAGCAATGTAAGTATTTTGGAACTTCTTATGAAATGTGACAGCAGACGTTGTCATTGTTTAAACCATTTTAATTTATACTTTCTGTTACATGCAGGTGAACATCTCCTATTCAAATATCTCTCGAGGGCACCTGGGTGGCTCAGTGGGTTAAAGCCTCTGCCTTCGGCTCAGGTCGTGATCCCAGGGTCCTGGGATCAAGCCCTGAATCAGGCTCTGTGCTCAGCAGGGAGCCTGCTTCCCCCACCTCTCTCTCTGCCTGCCTCTCTACCTACTTGTGATCTCTGTCTGTAAATAAATAAATACAATCTTAAAAAAATATATATCTCTCGAATGTTCCTAGCTGTTCCTGTGCAGGTATGTACAGCTCACGTACTATGCAATCCATATATCTTCTGTTTGTCTCCAAAGATTCTTTCTCTACCCTATCCCATGTTTTATTTTTTCTTTAATAACCACCTGAATTATCCAGAAGCAACATTATTCAAAATATAATCATGAAAAATGTCTTTGTGGATGAGAAAAAATCATATATAGTTTGTTTTATGATTTTTGTACCTAAGAATGATGAAAGAATTATTGTATTGAACGAACCTGTTCTTAAATCAAGACATTTTTAATGATCTTTTATTTTCTCTTTGTCTCTAAAGCAAGATACCCCACAATCAGAGTTATGTAATCAATGCACCTTTCAGAGGAATTTAGTAAGAATTTCAAAAAGTTTTATTTCTCTGCAATTTTTCATGTTACTACTAGAATAATAGTCCCTTAATCATTGTATATACATGGAATTTTAAAACAAAATTTATATTCTTTCCTTGTGGCCATAACATCAAGAATAAAATGCTCAATATTTATTGCCCAAACTTCTGCAATTTGACTCCAATTAAGCTAGTAAATCTACTAATAAAATAGGAGACTTTTTAGAGGAAGAATCCTACGAGTTACCTAAAATAATTCAGAGATTGCTTCTATAGCACCCATTGTCTAAAAATAATTCATTTTTTGTTTAAATATATTCAGAAATAGGATATTACTTTGTTATTTTTATGCTCTTTCTAATCTTTGATTCTATAGGAACTATTTATTATTTTGCTAGACCCCAAGTTCCTTGTAATTCCTATCCAGTGGTTTTGGCTTTGTCCTTTAGTATGAGTCACAATATTCGAATCTCTCTCTTAAATGACAGCCCTTCACATGTTAGGGGGGCCTGGGTGGCTCAGTGGGTTAAATGACAGCCCTTCACATGTTAACACACACATTTTATTTTCTTTCTTAACCTCCCCTTTCCAGTAAAGCCATCATTTTATGACTAAAAATTAGTGTTTAGAAAGAACGGGCAAATATACTCTTAATCGTTTTCACAAGCATGACTTCATTTTTCTGTTCATGCCTCATATAATGTAATTTCTAAACCTATGTGACTGTCTGTACAAAATGTAGAGTTTACATTTTCTATGTCCATCTTCATTTTTTTTCAAGACTTTTATTCATTTATTTCACAGAGAGAGACACAGCAAGAGAGGGAACACAAGAAGGGGGACTGGGAGAGGGAAAAGCAGGTTTCCTGCCAAGCAGGGAACCCCATGCAATACTCAGTCCCAGGACCCTGGGATTATGATCTGAGCTGAAAGCAGACACTGAACCTCTGAGCCTCCCAGGCATCTCTACAAGTCTGTCTTCAAACTCAAAATTCCAAGAAGTGTAACATAGCTGACAAATGGTACAACCCAGCAGTACCATGTCGCAGAGTGGCTTTCACATCAGTCAGGTTACTTTCATTCCTATTCATTATTATTATTATTATTATTTTAATGCATCATGAAGTTTATATACTCTACTGAACTAGACACACATTCTTTTTCCTTTCCAATTAAGTTAATCCTATACATCTCTAAACACTGAACTTAAGTCAAATTTCGTCTGATTAATATTACCTCTTTGTAAGTAAGTATGAAAATTTCTCTTTCGTGAAGACCCATGGTTGTTAAGCCTTTATTACAAAATTTTAATAATCTGTGTTCAGTGTTTCTTTCTCTCTCCTTTCTTCTCTGTCTCTGTCTCTCCCTTTATCCCTACCTATGTCTCTCTCTCTTCCCCCTTTGGTGGATGATTTTTGATAAAAGGGGACAACTTCATACTTCTTTTACCACCTTCATTTTGATTGATATAGGCTTAGGCCTCCAGTGTATGCTCAACATCAGTAATTATAGCAATAACTAAAAGTTATTTGCATTTGGGGCACCTGGGTGGCTCAATGGGTTAAAGCCTCTGCCTTCGGCTCAGATCATGATCTCAGGGTCCTGGAATCAAGCCCCACATTGGGCTCTCTGCTAGGCAAGGAGCCTGCTTCCCTTCCTCTCTCTCTGCCTCTCTCTGGGTACTTGTGATCTCTCTCTCTCTGTCAAATAAATAAATAAAATCTTTAAAAAAATAAAATAAAAACTATTTGCATTCATAGATCAAAGACAGTGTGATTCAGAAATAAGAAACTTGGAAGAAAAAAAAAATTTGAAGGTCCTAGTCTATTAGCACTAAAACCCTGACATTTAAGGAATTGATTTATCAAACAAAAAAGAATTACCTAATGCTTTGTAGCAAACTAATTAAACTCCAGGGTCTCTCCAAACTGTAAGGTAAGACCTTTCTTCCTGACCCAAATGTAGGGCAATCGATAAGCATGATGGCTAGGGACAAAGATCACTAGACTTAAGTACCCTTTCCCATTTATGCCGTCATTTATGCAAAGAAACCTACTCTAATTTGCTAGATGGACCCAGTTAACTCTATCCTTAAGTATAGTTGAAGAGCCAATTTTCCTAACCATGGGGGAAATCAATTTATATTCATAGAACAGGATCAGCTAATAAAATATTTTCTGCCTGGTAGATGTCATGAGTTAAGTACTCTATTGCATGTACCTCATTAAGAGCCACCACCTCAAATGTCATTTAGGTAAGTAGTGATTTTGGAAATCCTCCAAAATGTAAAAGAGCTGCATGTGGCTTATCAGGCTGAGTCTAGTAAACGTTAGCATCTTTGCTGAATCTGCAGAAATGCTGATGCATTTGATCTAATTTTAAAGAACAAATGTTCTATAGCTGTATTTTAGTTGTAGTTTGGCTATGCAGTACAATAAGTTAAATGACTATGTAAGAGCACTCCCGCTTTGATTTTTGAAATTTGCTCCATTGTTTGTAAAGTGCATACTTATGCTATTTTCAGAATTTCAGTCTCTAAGTCAGTGATGAAAGTTTCATCTTGTACAGGAAAAATGAGAAGTATATAGCAAAACTTCTTAATTATCCATGTATTTTATATATGAGATAGAAGATGCATGTCATGAATATGTTATCTGTGTATACATAAAATCAAAATAATGGTGAAGATAGATAATAACTTGGAATATTAAACTGTCATCTTTTCCAGACCACACAGCCTGAGGCCAAAAAATAGAAAGCTTGGCATGTAGACTCTTGAGTTAGAGTAAGTCAGTCAATCATAATTGAAGACAAATCATTCAAGCTGAAACTGAGAGAAATAACAATCACTGTTTATAATTTTGACTTGCAAAAGAAATTCCCGAGAATCAAAAGAAAGAACTGAAAGAAATAAGCATTGAGTTTTTGTCACAGCAGCAGAATTAAAATTAAAATATAAAATGAGCTAGACTTCCTGGTTCCAGCGAGATAAATGGAGAGCTTCTTAGGTATACATAGAGAGCAGGAGATGAGGCTTGACCCTGGAGGTTAGAGCCAGAGACAAGAAGACTACATCTAAAATGCTATAAGCGCCTTGTATGGACAGTGTCTTAAAATATAAGTAATGGTGTGTCATTAAACCCTGGTTAGCTGTGGGGTATAAACCTTCCATCAATAGTTTCCAGTAATTTGATTTTAAATTTTCTACCATAATAATGTCTGTTAATGTCCCAGAACCTGGATGAAACCCATCTGAACTGTCATAAGTTCATATACATTTTAATAATCCAGTCACTCAAATACTCACACTTGCCAAATTAAATGTGTAAGTACTCGACACACAAAAGAGCAAAAGCAGTGTAAAAAGGAATGCTTTGGTATTAATATTGAGGGAAATTGCATGGTGGGAAATCCCTCCCCCCAAACAAAGTGTTTCCCTAATATATTTACATTTGAACTCTTCAAATTTAAAATGTATATTTTCCAATGTTTTAAAAATACTATTTTTGATATTGAATAAAATGATAAGACATTGCAAGAAGGAAATATTGAGGTCTTTTTATCAACATCATGTTGGAGAGTTCACAAGAAAATTAGTATTTGCCAATACTTTTACAACTCAGAATGAATTTTGTGAGTTTATGCTCTTAACCTCACTTTAACCTAACTTCAAATACATTGCAATGGTAGAAAAAAAGAACACCAGCATGCCTGGGTAGCTCAGTCAGTTAAACATCAGGCCATGATTCCAGGGTCATGAGATTCTCTCCCTCCCTCTTCCAATACCCCCCCTCGCTCGCTCTCTCTAAATATGGAAATAAATAAAATATTAAAAAAAGAAGAAGAAAGCATATCTGTCTGGAAATAAAAATTTGACTTCCTTTAAAATTAAAAAAAATTCAAAGATTGGATGGAAGTTTAACGTAACTGACCTACTGGATTTGTGGTTCAGAGATTTTTCTAATTTGATTTGGTAGTTAATAAGAACTAAAATTGGTCTGGAAGTATTGTTTTACAGAAACCATGCATTCTCAAATTAAGATTATAAAAACTAAATTCAGATCTAGATGTGTTGTAGGAACACTAGTGGACATTAATAATAAGAAAACATGGGGTGCCTGGTTGGCTCAGTGGGTTAGGCCTCTGCCTTTGGCTCAGGTCATGATCTCAGGGTCCTGGGATGAGCCCCACATTGGGCTCTCTGCTCAGCGGGGAGCCTGCTTCCCATTCACTCTCTGCCTACTTGTGATCTCTCTGTCAAATAAGTAAATAAAATCTAAAAAAAAGAAAACATTAAAACTCAACAATGATAAAAGACATATTAAAATGAACCCCAATATAAAAGCAGTAAAAAATGTGCCATTCACAGCATTCAGTAGAATAATTATTAAAGGATATATATCAATCTGAAGAGAAATGAACACAGAGGAAAGGATTACAAAGCAAGAAAATGATAAGCATAGAAATAGAGAAATTGATAATCTTGCTAGTTTATGTCTACAGATAAGAAATATTTGTGAGAATGGATTTTAAGTGTCCTTGACAAAAGATACCTAATAATGTTGGGTCAAGAGAAATTTACCAGTATGAAAATATAAGTACTTAAATAGTGTTGTCTATTGGTCCTCTAAAAAAGGAAATAATTTTACATAAGAATTTATGGGATTCCTGGCATCCTCCCAAATCTCCCCAAAATAGACCCAAAGCTGCATGCCCTACTTGCTAACAGCTGAGGTCATATTGTTCCATAACAGCGGGTCCACTCCATTAGAAAGGAATAAACTGGAGTATCAGAAAGCTGTAAACTTTCCTGTTATTTGTAATTTGATTTTGGATATTCTACCAGCATTGTGGTAGATTATTTGCTTACTTTCCTTGACTTTCATGCCTCAAATTTATCTGTTTCACTGTTGTATTGTAGTCTCATCTTTCTTCAAAGGACCTGTAAAGATTAGATTTCAAAACCCAAAGTTAGGGACACCTGGGTGGCTCAGTGGGTTAAAGCCTCTGCCTTCAGCACGGGTCATGGTCCCAGGGTCCTGGGATTGAGCCCCACATTGGGCTCTCCACTCAGCAGGAAGCCTGCTTCCTCCTCTCTCTGCCTGCCTCCCTGCCTACTTTTGATCTCTGTCTGTCAAATAAATAAGTAAATCTTAAAAACAAAACAACAACAACAACAACAACAAAAAACCCACAGTTACATTTGTTGAGGAAATGTGGTTGAGGCCATTGCACATTATGCCATTCATTATCCCTGATGGATAGGCCCGCAACAGAAAAAAAACAAAACAAACAAACAAACAAAGAAATAATTCCAGGAAAGCTTAGTTTCCTCAGAGGAACATAGTGTTATTACTCTATGAGCAATGACAATGATGATACTGCCTTTCTTAACATTTTTCATTTAGGCTTCAGTATACTAAAATTCACATATGCAGCTCATCCTAATTTCCACCTCTATCTCTTCAGATGTGTAACTTCTAACTGTGCCTTGTTCTGCTCTTCATTCATTAATGTTTATTTCTTCCTGTATATACCCTTTCCAAATCATTTGTGGCGTAAAATCAGGGCACTGACTAAATATTACTTTTTAATTCATTTAGTGAGGGAGCAGGAGATGATTGAAATCCTCATCTCAGGACTGGGATCTTGAGGAGGAGAAGCTCAAGAAGTTAGGCAACAGCGTTAGGTGGTACATTTTGCAGGTGTTAACGTGTATTAGTTGCTGCAGCTGCTTCTGTGTGAATCAAGCCAAGGAGAGCTGGGATACTGCAAAAATCTGAGGCATCCCTTAAGCAGTGTCAGAAATAATCAGCAAAGAGCAGCTCACATGTTTCTAATGAGGATTCAATACTAACTTACTTCCATTTACTTAATTCTGGAAATTGTGTACCAAATTTAATTCCTGTTTCTCCTTTCTATCTCCTTGTTCTTTTACCTTGTCTTACATCCTATTCTGCTTCAACGCTTCACCAGGTCTGCAAGTACAAATGTAATTTGTACCAGATAATTGTAATAGCCCCCTAACATGTCTTCTGCTGGTGATCGCTTCCAGCTCAACTTCACACTGGTCATTTTTTTTCCAGAATCTTTTAAAAATACAGTCCCATATCATTTCTATGTGACTCAATGGTGACATCGTGTTTATAGAACTTACCAAAATTTTCACTCTTTTGGTCAAGGTTCTTCATCACAAGGCTGTCATTGTCCTTATAACAGTATCTCTTGCCTTTCTTCTCCCAATACAAGATCTTTCTGTTCCTAGTATATGAGCCTTCTTTCTGTTTCCTAAATAAATTAAACCTGCTGCTGACCCATCTTACCTCAGATCCTTGCACGTTCTCTCTCTTCCCCTGGAAGGCTATTCCTTCAGAGACTAGCATGGTTCAGTCTTTCACATGGCTTTAGATAATGCCTTTAGATGGTTTGTTCTCTGAAAGGCCTTCCCTAATCACCTTATACAAACCAGTACAACTGTTCTGATACTCTCAAGTTTTCCTGTCAGGCTTTATTTTTCTATATAGCACTTGCCTTTAACTGATAACTTACATATTCTTGCATTTGTTTATTTTTGTGTCCATCCATTGGACATGAATTGTTTTGGTTCCCAGTTGTGTTATCTGTCCATTGAAGAGTGCATGGTCTTTATAGATGCTCAATAAATAGATGTTGTTAATGTGATCATTTCTGGTCTTATCTCATTCTGTCTCCATTTATGTAATTTATTTTTAGAAAAAAATCACAAATTCTGCTTGTCTACATCTTTGCCATATTATATTTTATTTATGGGTGTCTTCTCTAGGCATCACATGATATTGAAATTATTTTAATTCTTTAAGTCACATTTCTTGATAAAACTTTTCCAAATTCTTCCCACCATTGTGACCGTGTGTTCTCATAATATCCAAAAGGCATAAATCCCTGTATGACACGTTATATCACTTTTTGTTTAAGGGTTATTTCTGACCTTTCTTTATGCCTTTTAGTAAATTATAAATCCCTTGGAAACAATGCCAAACATTAAATTTATTTATAATTCTTGGAACATCTAAGACAAATGATAGCACTAAAATAAATCTTAAATATTTGGGCAGTAAGTTAGAAAGAATGTAGCTGCTTAAACTGCAATGTTATTTTAAGCCCTAGCAGAATATGTTAAATTGGTATCTCAATGTTAAACTGAAGATTTTTCAAGAGTTGACTATTCACCCACTTATGAAATACATATTAATTTGCACTGAATCACAACCAGGCACTGTGAAAGAAGGGTACATGCACACACTCTTAAATCCGTAAGCTGAGTGAGGCAGAAGAATGGCCCTCAAAATGTATCCAGAGACTAATCCCTGGAGCTTCTTAATATGTTACGCTGCATGGAGAAAGGTGTAGTTAAGGTTATGGACCTTAGAAAAGGGAGATTATCCTTTATTACTGGGGGACTGGCCCAATCTAATCACATGAACTCTTAAAAGTAGAGAACTTTCTCTGGCTAGAACTGGGAGATAGAAGGCAGAAGGAGAGGTCAGAAAGAATAGAAGCATGATGAAAATTCAAACATCCATATTGGCACTGAAGATGAAAGTGGCAAAGAGTCAGAGTAGGTGGGTGGCTTCCACAAGTGGAGAATCACCCTCAGCTGACAGCCAAGAAGAAGAACCTCAGTCTGACAACCACATTAAACTGAAACCTGCCAAAAGCCTGAATGTGTTACACAAACAGATTCTTCCCCAGAGCCCTCAAAAACAGCAAAGCAAGAAACAAAAATGCAGCCCTACCAACACCTTGATGTCAGCCCGGTAAGACTCTGAACTAAAACCCAGGTGAGTACACTGTACCTGGACTTCTGATCTACAGAAATCAAGATAATAAATTAGTGTTAAGTGGGTAATTTTGTGGTAAATTATTATGGCAGCAATAGAAAAACTAATATACTTGAGAGATTTTACATTCTAATGGGGGAGGGGGAAACCCAATTTACAGTAAAGAAGCAAATAAATGATACATCTAGTGCCTTAGTTAGGAGTAAGTGCTATGGAGAAAAAAAAAAAAAAAGCAGGAAAAAAACAGAGGGAGTAACAGTGAGTGTGGGGAGATGTCAAACCAAAAGACTGTCAGGGAAGAGCTCAGGTAAAAAGTGTTATTTGAACCAAGAATGAGAGAATACAGTTGGAGGAAAACCCACATGGATAATTTCAAGATTAAAAAAAAAAAAAAGAG
This sequence comes from Taxidea taxus jeffersonii, assembly GCA_003697995.1. Taxonomy (NCBI): domain Eukaryota; kingdom Metazoa; phylum Chordata; class Mammalia; order Carnivora; family Mustelidae; genus Taxidea; species Taxidea taxus. Next base: position 83,871 of record ML111415.1, on the reverse strand, counting down.
CTACTGTTGCAAAGTCTAGATGTAGGAGGACAGCTGGCATATCCAAGACTCTATTATAAAGTCAGTGTGATTACAATAACGTAAGTGATAGAGATGGTAGTAGTACCTGAGTTCCCAGAAGTGAAAGGAGGCCACCTCAGTTTCAACACCTTAGTTTACACTCTGCTTGGAAGGCTGCAGAGGAGTTGGAGCCATAGTGACTTCCACATTAAAGGTACAGATGTGGGGACCGGTAAGACAAACTGAAGTTGAGAAAGACAGTTAGAGAGATCAGCTGAGAGGCAGTTACAAAAATATAGGCAAGTGATAATGGTGACATGGAATAGGCTAGAGGCCAAGAAGTAATAAATGCTGAGATTTGTAAAAGATAGTGTGCTAGTCTGCTCAGGCTGCTGTAACAGGTATCACAGGCTGTGAGAGGTGGCTTTAGCAACAGACATCTATTTTCTTATGCTTCTAAAGCTGGCGAGGCTCTGTTCCTAACTTATAGATGGCTGCCTTCTCTGTATGTCCTCACATGGCCTCTTTTCTGACCTCTTTCACAGAGTGAGGGAAAGAGATCAATCTCTATCTTTTGTTATTCTCTGGTGTCTCTCCCTCTTGTTACATAGACATCAACCATATCAGATGAAGATTCCATGTTTATGACCTTATTTAACCTTAACTGCCTCCCTATAGGTCCTGTCTCCAAATACAGCCACATTGGGGTTGTGATTCTAACATAGTTATTTTGTGGGACACAATTCTCTCCATAATGGTTAGTATGAACAAGATGACTGGAACCACTGCATTTTACATGGGGGCTAAAGGAGGCAATGATAATTATGTCTAATATTTTTGGCCTAACAAAGGAGAACAATTGAAATCTGACCAACTGAGATGAGGGAAACCATGCGAAGAGAAGTAATGGTTGTGAGAAAGTTAGTCGGACTTGCAGAGTTTGCTATTATGTATTGAAATGAAGATATTGAGTAGACAGTGAGATACATGAGTGTCATGTGATGAAGATAAATTTGGAAATTGTCTTATGTGGAGAGTAATTAAAGCCTCTAGATGTGGTAAAATTATCAATGGAGTGAGAATAGATAGGAATGGGAGAGATCCGCAGACTGTTCCTTGGAGAACTTGGGTGTTATAAGGTCAGGGTTGTGAGGAAAAGTCATGAAAAGAGACTGAGAAGGAATGGCTGAGTAATGAAGTCACAGTAAACAGAAAAATGTATATGGTGTACTGAAAGCCAGTTGAAGGAAGGATTTATTTCAAGAGAAGAAAATCATCATCTGTGCCAAATACTTTTTCCCTTTCATGCTTATGCATCATGAACAATGCCTCTAAACTATTTTTCACATATTTAAAAGATACTAGTCATTAATGTACTCATAATAATTATAAAAGTGTCCAGGTATTTACTTTTTATCAAAATAAATATATTTTTATTATTGGCAAAGCTATTTTTCTTGTTTGAAAAATTTTCTGATTGTTATAGTGCTTCCCAAAAATTTTATTGACTACTTTATAGAGAAACAATGTGTCTGAAGAAAAAAAAA
>ML111415.1:63831-81924 GCA_003697995.1 Taxidea taxus jeffersonii | reverse complement strand
AATAAAGCCAGGTATCCATCAAATATGCAACAAATATCCTATCAATACTAAGACTAATGTCCTATGTAGGACATTCTTTAATTTTTCAAACTGAATTTAATTTTTTATTTGATTTTCAGATCTTGAAAATGCTATTATATAGTGTTCTGTCAGAAGACAGGCAATCAGTACTTGACATTTATGGTAATAATAAAATTGAGAAAAACTTTCTAATGACTAGTACAGACTGACACCTTTTGATTTAGTATGTGCTAAAAATGTGTCAATTATATTTTTCATTAATAACTCTGAAAGTACAACAGCCGAATGTAGTACAAACAATTCAAGAACTTAATATGTCATGTGTATTAGATCTCCTTTTAAACTCTTCAGAAGAGATGCTTATAAATTCATAATTGAATCACTTGGTATTTCATAATAAAAGAACACGGTCTCAGAAATAGTTATATATTTCTATGAAAGATCTTTCAACTACAAGTATTCCTATGTGTTTCTTTACTTATAAAGTTAATATATGTTTGAAACAAATGATCTCCTATCATATTTTCATTCTTTACATAACATTTTCCTCTTCATATAATAAAGCAAAAGGTTTAGAAAGAAGTTACCCATCACACCATTGTCACCATTTGACTATACAAAGAATGCTGGGTTTATCAAGCTGTACCCAGTGTGGTTACTTGGAAAGCCTTAGGCCATAACTATCTCCGAATGAATTAAATTATTTTTAGCTAGGAAAGCAAAACTTATAAGCCAGGTCCAACCAGTGGGAGAAGAAAATGTCATATTTTCTTGTTTACTCTTTCATTCCCTTCCCTTGTTATATGGTGACTGTGTTTCCAGTCATTGTGTGCACATAGAATTGCATACAGCAAAGAAAAAATATTTTTGTACCTTTTATTTCTAGTTACTGAGGATGCCTCTCCTGAAATTCTCTCAGCTGACTTCCTTTAGTTTGAATCAGGGAAACATATGCAGATCTCTGCTAATCACTAAAAAAGAGTCACTTTTGTACATTATCTCTGGAGGGTTGGCCACACCTCACAACTGAGTAATCTGCCTTGAGGAATCTCAAGTCTTATCAGTAAGACTTGTTTTTTCAGAGGCCGTGGGGAGGCACCTGATTAATTCTACATTAGGAGTGTTTACTTTCACCAATTGCTACTCTTGACATTAAGTTTAAAATATTGGAAGCACTATTTTTTTGTTTTGTTTTGTTTTGTTTTGAAAGTCAAGTAAAATATCAAAATGAAAACAGTAATTTGTTAATTTTATTTTCAAGTGTGCTGAGACTTAAATAAACCACACTTTAATTCTTTCATTTCTTGAATTGAATTTAAGAAGTTTTAGATTCATTTTATAACCTCTGTAGGATAATTTTCTCACATTTTAATGCCAATATCCAGAAAAGAACTTCAAGAGAAAACTATTAGAGTTATTTAACTAAATCAAACATTTAATAATACAAACAGACATCGCTTAATGATAGCTGCATGAGTATGGCATTATCAACAGCTTCTCCAGTTTAATCACAGAAAAAGAAGAATAGATAATTATGTTATTTTTAACTCAGTACAAATAGATGTCTATTTGTCATGTATACTTGATCTAAGAAAAGACAAGAACAGAGGTAGAAATTTTCTTAGAAAGGATGACATTTATTCTTGCCATATGCTAATGTTACAGGATTTTTATTCCCTTGGTGCCCGTGGTTCTTGGTCACGTTGCTTCAAAGAATGAGAAGGTAGACCAGAGGAAGAGTGGTGGGCAGCAAAGCAAAGTTTGAGTGATAGTACAAAGATCCCAGAGATGAAGAGGCCCAAGAGGGTTGATGTTCTGGTGTTCAAATCTGAGTTTATAAGCTCTTTTTGTAGGACTATCTTGAACATGGTGAGTGTGGGCCTCCTGTGGGCCGCTAAGCTGTGCCAAACAAGGCTTTGATCATGCACTCATCTGCCTATCCTGTTAATGCTCACATGTTGATGGTCTTTGGGGCTGACATCTGGAGGCTAACTGCCTCAACTTGGATAGTGACCAATGTTTTATGATACACTGTTTTGCTTCAGGATGTTTTACAAAAGTTACTTTTGTAGAGGCTGCTAGGGAGGATACTCTTGTGGTCTTACCAAAGCTGTAAAACAGGATGTTAACTCAGTTTTAGCTATCCCTGCTCCCTGTTTATTATGGGACCGTGGTCCCGACTACCTAAGTGTCCAATGAACTCCTAACACTAATTCTAAAAAGGTATTTGGTCAATCAGAGTAATTACTCTATTGCTACTGATTCCAAATTAGTTTTTATTTTTAGCCTCAAAGTGATATTTCATTTTGTAGGAAACGCTTTCAATAGAACAAATATTATATTTGGGAATAGATAAAATATTAAGTCTCTGAAGAAAAAAAATGTGCTCTGAAATTTTCAAGGTGATTCTCTTTTTGCACACATACATAGGCACGCACACATGCACAGTCATACACCTTATGCCATAATCACAGAGAACACAGAATATTTCATATTTGGATTAATACATGCCTTATATGCATTGCAGTTTTGAAAAATGAAGTCGCTTTCGTTTTATTAATTACAGAGGTTAGAAAACTTTTTAATAGTGTTTCTCAGGGCACTGGTGTGGCTCAGTTGACTAAGACTGACTCTTGATTTCTGCTCGGGTCATGATCTCAGGCTCCAGGGATAAAGCCTCGCATAGGACTCCTTGCTCACTGAGGAGCTGGTTTATCCCTCTTCTTCTGCCCCTCCACTCCTCCTTCTCTGTTCATGCTCTCTTTCTCTTTCTCATATAAATAAATAAATAAACTCTTTAAGAAAAGAAAACAAAACAACATAGTGTTTCTCTTTTGATTTGGACATCCTAATTTTCTAGAGTAAAATGTAATCAAACATTTCAAAAATGCTGTGACACAGATTTGGCAACTGAGTTAATGACAATGAGAATACAGACATCTCATTCTAAGTTATTCCCTTTAAAGAATCTAGGAAAAACAGGGGTGCCTGGGTGGCTCAGTTGGTTAAGTATCTGTCTTTGGCTCAGCCCAGGTCATGATCTCAGGGGCCTCAGATTGAGCCCTGTCCCTCCCTGTTGGGCTCCCTGCTCAGTGGGGAGTCTGCTTCTATGTCTCCCTCTGCCTCTCTCTGCACTCCACCTCTGCTTATACTCTCTCTGTCTCAAATAAATAAATAAATAAATAAATAATCTTTTAAAAAAGAATCTAAGAAAAGCAGTGTCACTGCATTTATATAGATAAAATACTTATTACCATTTTTAAGAAATAAAAAAATAGAAAGGAACTATCAATAGTGTAGTTTTAGATATTAAGGTACACATGTATATGGAATCTGTTTATAAAATTCAATGAGGGGTGTCTGGGTGGCTCAGTGGGTTAAGTCTCTGCCTTTGGCTCAGGTCATGATCTCAGGGTCCTGGGATCGAGTTCCGCATCAGGCTCTCTGCTTGGTTGGGAGACTGCTTCCCCCTCTTTCTTCTGCCTACTTGTGATCTCTGTCTGTCAAATAAACAAACTCTTAAAAAAAACTCAATGAAACCATGGTCATAGCTAATGTATAGGAACAGGACTAGAATATTGCATAACAACGTGTGCTAAGAATAATGTCTTAGAATAAAAATGAAGCAAGAATTACTTTTTTATACCACCTGAAAATTTTCATCAGTGTCATTCATTCTCTTGATATGTTTTGACGTCTGTTTTAGTGACACTTCAAAGATAAAACATGAGAAACAGTATTTTTCCCTTCTACTTATTTTAATTTTCCTTTTCTAAAAAAATATCTTCTATTGGTTTTCCTCTCTTTTGTCCTATTTAGAATTTTAGAAGATTTTTTTGTTTGTTCATTTGTTACATATTGATGACTTGCATTTTACACAACTGGCATTTCGGTGGATGACCATGACAGAAAGTCTACTTTTCCCTCACATGTTTCAAGTTTTTTGTAGTTACTTTGGTATGTATGACAACCTACATAATTCCCAAGGCATTGTCCCTGAGCTCAGACTCCAGCCTGTTCTTCTCTTACAGCTTTGATCTGGACTATATCTCAGGTGGTGGCATATTCTGGCATCAAGTTTATTCCAAAATTTAAATACAGATGCTCATAGAGAGATCACACTTCAGTAACATTGATGTTTGTGATTAAGTGAAAATACTAGTGTTTTTTATTAGGAATTGGAAAATGAAAGAAAAAAAAACACAACTTTTTCTTTTTTTTTTTTTTTTTTCTATACAGAGAGAGAGGGAGTACACAAGCAGGGGGAGCAGCAGACAGAGGGAGAGGCAGACTTCCCACTGAGCAGGGAGCCTGATGTGGGGCTCCATCCCAGGACCTGATCATGACCTGAGCTGAAGACAGATACTCAACCAACTGAGTCACCCAGGCATTCCAAAGCACAACTTTTAAAACCCTTGCTACAGAGAGTACAAAATAAATTAGCTCTTTCTGTTTAAATAAATTTGTAAACTTTAACTTTTCACCATCACCTTCTGATGTAGAAATTAGGAATTTAGTTTCTGACAACCTTAGTCCCCAACTAGATTTCCCCTTTCACTCTGTGACCTTAGACATATGGTATCCCCCTGCTGATTATAATTGGTATATTAGTAACTCTCTAGGTTATTTTAAAAATTACATTATTTATACTTTGTTTTCATGATACATGAATTGGGGTCCCTAAAATGAAATTATATTTTATCACAATGAGAGTGAGTTTTCCAATACAAAATAAATTGTGTCAAACTAACATTTATGAGGGGGCCCCAGGGTGGCTCAGTCACTAGGTATCTGCCTTCCGCTAGGGTCATGATCCCAGCCTCCTGGGATCAGCCCTGCACTGAGCTCCCTGCTCCACCCGGAGCCTGCTTCTCCCTTTCTCACTCCCCCTGCTTGGGTTCCCTCTCTCGTGGTCTCTCTCTCTCTGTCAATTAAACAAATAAAATCTTTAAAAAATTATGAAATATTTCAAATGTTTTCTTTCAAAAAGTGATAATTTTATACAGTGGGGTTTCAACAAGCCTTTTATAAATTCTTAATAAACTATGAGAAAATAATATAAGGCATGGCATTAGGCAGGAGATAAAAGCTCTTAAATTCCTTTCAATATGTATAAGTTGCATTTCAAACCATGAAGTTTCATGCTGTGAAGTGGTTGTATTCACTAGTAAACTCAAACTCTCAAGTTAGTCTAGGAAAAACTAACATAAACTAAGTATGGATAGAATATTAGCTCACTAATAAACCACAAGCAGTAACAAGACATTTCAAAGGTGAAAGTGACCTACAGTATCAACATATCAAATGATCTATGAGGAATTGAAAGGAAGAATAAGAACATGGCAACAATAACATAGCTTACATCGAGCATTTTTTTCCTTGCCCAAATAGAACATATTCATTTTGATTGCTGTTTCCTTTGGAATTCTATTATTTTTACTAAGAGAAGCAGAAGTTTACCTTTAGTATGTACACAATAACTGCCACACTTTTAAGCATCCCTATTGTGCCATGTACCTTTGGCATACATAAATGCAATAATTTTGATATATTCTTACTAATGTGTTTTCGTTTTTCTTTAGAATTAATCACAACAGAGAAACTCCCAAGTGAGTTTGTTATGGGAAATATTTGTGCATTATCAGCTGTGGGTTAACTGTGTGATATTTCTGACTCAATGACTACGAAATATACTAACTTATCTATATTGATGACTGCCATTTACATTAAGTAAGAAATTATGTTTATAAACAAAATTTTTCATAAGTATTGAATTGTAACAGCACCAGGGGGTAGCTATTTATTTCATTAAAATGATCTAGACCACAAATGGTGCCAGAAAAGCTGGATATCTCTGTATGCAAAAGAATGAAACTAAACCTTTACCTCCTACCATACAAAAAATTTATTCAAGTTATAGTATAGACATAAATGTGGGAGCTAAACTATAAAAATGTTAGAAGAAAATAAGAGTAATGTTTGACATAGGATAAAACAATGGTTTCTTAGATATTATACCAAAAACACAAGACAAAAGAAAAAGAGATAAATTAGCCTTCATTGGAGTTAAAGCTTTTATCCTTTAAAAGACACTATCAGGGGGCGCCTGGGTGGCTCAGTGGGTTAAAGCCTCTGTCTTTGGCTCAGGTCATGATCCCAGAGTCCTGGGATCGAGCCCCGCATCGGGCTCTCTGCTCTGCAGGGAGCCTGCTTCCTCCCTCTCTCTCTGCCTGCCTCTCTGCCTACTTGTGATCTCAGTCTGTCAAATAAATAAATAAAATCTTAAAAAAAAAAAAAAAGACACTATCAGGAAAGGAAAAGGCAGCTCACATAATAGGAGAAAATACTTACAAATTATATATCTGATGAAGGACTTGGATCCAGAATATATGATGAACAACTCAAAAACAAAGAAATAAAACTTAATTTTAAAAACGGGCAAAATATTTGGATAAACACATTAATAAAGGAGATATACAAATGGCAGATAAGTACATGAAAAAATTTCAACATCATTTGTCATTATAGAAATTAAATTCAAAACCCTGAGAGATCACCTCATATCCATTAGGATGTAAAAATTAAAAAGACAGAAAATAACAAATATTGAGAACAATGTGGAAAATTAGAATCCTAATACCTCATGGGGAGAGATTTGTAAAACTGTGAAGTCACTCTGGAAAACAGTATGGCACTTTTACAAAATGCTAAATATAGAGTTACCAGATGATTTGGCAATTCCACTCACATATATACATCCTCTCAAATTAAAAACATATGTCCACACAAAGAGTTGTACAAGAATGTTTATAGCTGTACTATAAAAATTGCCAAAAAAGTAGAAACAATCCAAATGTCCATAAACTGAGAAATGGATCAGCAAGATATAACATCCCGATACCGTGGAATAGTATTTAATAATAAAAGGAAATGAAATACTGATACATTCCACAACATGAATGAAACTTGAAACAATTGAAATAAAGGAAGTCAGTTACACAAGTGTACATAAGGTATCATTCCATTCATATGAAATGTCCAGAATAGGACAATCCATAGAGTCAAAAAGCAGATTATTGATTCCCCCTGGAAAAATAGAGGTAAGAATGGGGAGTGACTCAATAAGTAGGATATTTCATTTTGTGTCTGTGAAAATGTTCTAAAATTAGCTAGTGGTGATGATTGTACACTTTTGTGACTATACTGATTGCCATCACGTATACTCTAAAAGAGTGAATTTATGGTATATAAATTTTATCTCAGAAAAGCTATTATTTAAAAAATATATCTAGATCAGAGGTCAGAAAACGTTTTGTAATAGGGCAGAGAATAAACCTTTTAGGCTTTGCCAGCTACATACACTCTCTGTCACATACTCTTCTCTTTTATGTATTTATTTTTTCACAATGTCTCAACAATGGAGAAGCATTCTTACCTAAAATAGTCTGTGGCCCAGATTTGAGCTGTAGTTTTCTTTACTCTCGATCTAGACCATTAGTTCTCAAGTTTGTTGGTTACTCAAATAACCTAGAAACTTAAAGGTCCAAGTGTCTGAACTCTATCCAGATGTTCTCAAGCAAAATGTAAAGTAGATGTTGGGAATCTTTACTTTTAACAGCATTCCTATAGGGTCCATAAGCATGCATGTACATAAGAAGACTAGAAAAATCTATTCTACTTGTTATAGTTATTATATTCCTGATGGCCCAAATTACCTATCAGCAAGGCTCAGGATTTTATCTCGAAAGTGACATACTATATTAGTATTAGGGCTTCTTATTTGCTGTCCACATTTCATAGCAGAAAATAATTACTCTTTGCATCAAAATATGTGTGTATTTGTCTTTTAATATTTTCCTTACTTATTACAGTGAAGATCACATTTTCCTGACAATTTTCTTTGCCATTATATCAGCATTTCTCAAAGTGTGTACTGGAATTAGTTTTATGAAGTGTTGCAAATAAGCTCAGAAAACTTTAAATATGACATTTGCAATTGAAAATGTGTCATATCCATTAATAAATCTACTGTAGATTTCTACAGAAAGAAATCTACTTCACTGTAACACAATGTTTCCTATACTTTTTTCCCTCTTATTGAGCAGCACCTCCCTTTTTATAAATACTTGTGTTAGAATCATATACTTGGATAATTATTTTATTCATTTATTTTGTCAGGGATACTCCATCCTGACCTATCATTGGCAGCTATAAATATTATTATTTTTGTATTTTATATTTATATTTTATTGTTATGTTAGTCACTATGTAGTACATCATTAGTTTTTGATGTAGTGCTCCACGATTCATTGTTTGTATATAACACTCAGTGCTCCATGCAATATGTGCCTTCCTTAATACCTGTCATGGGGCTAACACATCCCCCACCTCCTCCCCTCTGAAATCCTCAGTTTGTTTTTCCATTGTCCATAGTCTCTCATGGTCTGTCTCCCCCTCTGATTTTCCCCCCTTCATTTTTCCCTTCCTTCTCCTAATGGCTTCCAATGCTTTTCCTTAGGTTCTACATACAAGAGAAACCATATATATATATATATATATATATAATATAATAATCCTTTATATATATATAATAATCCTTTCTTTGCTTGACTTATTTCACTTGCAGCTATAAATATTATTAAGACAAAAGCTGTCAACTTAATATTCCTGGAAGTATCTTCTGAAAAACAAGAAGAGATTAATAGGATAAAAGCACATTTATAAAAAATAAAAATATGAATACTAATATCTAAGATAGATCCAATTCATTTATATCTCAACAGGAATCTATGAATTTGAGAGGAAACTAAATATTTTCTGCATCGTTGGATAAGGAAAGTTTCTTCATCAAGAAAATAATATAGAACTGAAATTATAGTATATTTCATCTTTTTAAAACAAAACTCATTCAGTAAAATTCTCTCAGGGATCATTCTCTATAAAGAGTGTTGCTGCTTGGATACTTCGAATTCCAGATAAAAATAATAGAGAAATTATATTTAAACTTGGAAATATGCAAGCCATGAAACAATCTATGGGCAGTGCTATGAAACTTAAACAAATAAGTAAGCCTTAGAATATTCAGAGGCAATATTTAAATCTCTAGAATAACTACATTAATAGGAAATAGATTTAAACACTTATTTTAGGGCATGGAAAAGAGAAAGCCTCAGTCATTATTTTGTAGTGCAGTTATTTCATTGAATTTTCTCACATTTGGAGAAAAATGGCAGAAGTTATTTCCTTATATTTATTAATGCAAATAACTATTTCAAATCAGGTGCTTTGTCACACATAATTCCCTAGAGTTAAATCACTACTTGATAATGTAATTAATGTAAAATTACATGGAAAGTTAGCATGAAGTAAACATAAAGGTCCATGTAGAAATATAAACTCTAATGACATATATTTTAGTATTACCAGTCAATTTTTAAAATGAATACAGACATATATATTATATATTCTTAGAACATTTAGACTGTAATTACCCCTTCTTTGCAAAGTTATTGAAAACCTGAGTCTTCATAACTAGTTTGCATTACTCATTTAAAGAATGATAAAAGATAAAGAAATTTCTAGATGAAATTTCTCCTCCATTGACTAGTTTTATAAGTGTCTATTGATTCTTTGAGATTTAGAATTAAAACATTTACAGAGCTATATCTGACTTATTGTTTTCATTTTCTATGGTAAATAGCATATGATTTGCTCCATAAATATAATTTAAATAGTTTCTGACGATATGGCAGACTAACATGGGTCGCTGGCTTTTCCTTCGTAACCTAGGTCTGGAAAATCAAAATTACAAAGACCTGAAAGATAATTGAAAACCTTCTTATGACTTTCTTATGGCTAATTAATACAAATGGCATTGGGGTAGTAGTAAGGTGGGGTTAAAGGACTCTGGGGCAGAAAAAGGTTGAGATCCAGGGAGCAAGTATAGATGGTAAAAATATCTGCCTGTCTTAAGTCTAGTTTAATGGAGAAATAAAAGCAGAGGTTTAGGGAACTGGGCCTTGCCAGAGGAAAATGTGTGCAAGAGGTTCAGTAACACCTAATAGAACCTAAGCCTTCCTTTTGTTTCTTCCTTTAAATCTTAAAGATTCGAGTATTACATTTAAAGGAGAGAAATTTTGGAAGGCAAAAGGGTCTTAGGCAAAGTAGAGACCCTAAAGGACAGTAGAGACCCTAAAGGACAACACTTTCTAATGTCTGGGAATAAAGAAAGAATATGAGGCCCAGGCTTACATCAGAAACTCTGTACTCTGAATTGGTTGCTCTGTCATGTCTATACCCCACATTCAGTAGGGAGGAAATAACCACAAGTTATAGTCTAGATTTTAGCATCTGCCCTTGGGTGCATAACAAGTTGAGAACTCCATAGTAATGTAACTTTTTTGAGAAATACTACTAGACATATATACTGGCTACCTTAAATAAATTTAAAAGAAGTAGTGAATCAAACAGAAAAAAAAGTAAAAAGTAGTCATGATTTAAATGTTTAGATATAGTGAATGTGAAGAACAAAATACTAAATTTGAAAATTATGAATTATACTACAAATATAATAGATAATAAAATAACAACAGAATAATTAAACCAAAAGTCACCTGATCATCCTTGTGTTAATTTTAAAATTTCCTAATAAAATAAAGAAAATTAAAATTAATTATTACATAATTTAGAAATCAATCAAGCTAGTTCACACTCAAAAAACAAGATTATGTTTGTTTATGGAGTGTAAAGAACAACTGACAAAAACATAAAGGGGATTTTTTAGGTGATAGAAAAACTCTACATCTTAATTATGGTTGTACATACATGGTGCATAGATTTTCTTCAACTCATTTAATTATAAACTTAATATTTGTACACAATTACTATAGGTACATTTTACCTCATAAAATACAAATATTAAAAAATGTCAAACAATTTTATACCAGAATTGATAAAAGATTATTAGATATTCAAAGGTAAAAATAAAAACATGACCCAAATTGCTTCCAAGAGACAAGGCAATAGATATATGAGTAGGAACTCATAAGGACTGACAGACAGTGAGAAAGTCTCACATAGGTCTCCATGGACTTACAGAAGGAAGAATGAGAGAATGGCTAAAAGGCAAGACTCTAAGAAAAAATGTTTCAGAGCCGATGAAAAACTCCAATTTAACTACACAAGAATATAAATCCCAAACAAGGTAATAAAAGGTAACTTTTAAGTATAAAAAGGTGTCAAGGAGAAAAAAAAAGTTTTTGTTTAAAAATAAGTTATATTAACTTCTTAAAATCAAAAATAAATTCCAGAAAACAATGGAATTTTATCTTCTGTGAGAAAATACATAAATTCCTAGCTAGAATTCTGTATTCAATACAAATACATTTTAATAATATTAGAAAAATAGATATTTTTAACAAAGTAAGAGTTTGAGAGCAAGATCTCACTAAATACAAATAAATTCATTAGTGAATTAAATAATAAAATAAAATAAACAAGGAAAGTTATTTCAGATGGAAGGTCAGATTGAAGAAGAAAGAGAAGAAACAAGTTGCCCAGGGAACAAATAGTCACTTTGTAAATTTATGATAATAATAATTTTGATATGATTTTATTTATTTTTTCTTAATTTAAAAAATTAAACTAAAATTAATTTTTTATTTTAGTACAATAATTGTACATTCATTGACAAGAGAGGAATGAAAATAAAGTGTTTTGCTTTGTATTTTCCAATCAGAAAGTAAATAGGGATACTAGCAGGCCCATAGTCACTGATCCACAAATATCAAAATAAGAAAGTTCTAAAAACACATATTTTTTTAAAAATTAGTATTCATTTAGTGCTAAATCTTTAGCTGAACTGAGAAGAAATTTAATAGTAATTTTCATTTATCTAATTGCTATTTCTAATTGAATTACTATTAGTTTCACAACATAGTAATATATATTTTTTTAATTTTAGAAAGATTACCTCATTCAAGAGAGATGAGAGTCTATTTAAATTAAGCTGATGTTCACTAGCATTGTTTTTATTTTATTAAGCTGGGTGCCTCATCCAAGTCTGGATTTGGGCATAGGTTTGGGATCTTTGTAGGCAAACTAAGAATGCTGGAGGAAAGAAAGAACAATAAAGTTTTTATTAATTAAAATCTTAAGACTTGAGGAGGATGAACTATATGCCTAAATACCTCCAAAGAACATTTGCATTCTGGGGATGCCCAAGAAGCCAGAGATCTAGATTGAACTTGTCTTTTTAAAGGCAGAGTGAAATTCCCTGCATTGTCACTATGCTCACGTAACAAAGCACATAGCTAGTCTTTGCCTACAGATACAACCTGGAGATTTGTTCTACACTGGGGTAGGAGACTGGAAATACAAACTGGGGGAATGTTTAAGAATAACAATGAATATTCTGTGGTCCTGGAGTTTGACTTCCTGTAATATTTATCCATTGTTGGTGGGAATATAAATAACCACTACCTGGCATATTTTAACCATCTCATATCATGATCCAGCAATTCAATTTTAACACAAGATATATAACTTAGGTAAATGCTTTACTGGAGAAGTTTCAGATATGCTCGTAGACATGGATTGTTTATAAAGGCATAAAACTGAGAACAGATTATTTGTCATGAAATGGAAATCACAAAAATAAAAGAGATAGATGCATTGCTATACACTCGTCCAACAAATTTGAACCAGTGCCTGGATGAAGGAAATGAGAAAGCTTTGCATATATCTTGGGCTAGAAGCCTTTTAAGCAGAAAGAAGAGCTAAAGTAAAAGTCAAAATGTGACTTCACTTGGCATATTGAGGACCTATAAAGTAGCCAGCAGAGTAGGAGGGTGAATATGTAGAAGAGCAGATCAAAGAGGTAATGAAGAAGAGAAAGTATATATAAACCTTTGTGGCTATTCTCAGAAGGGAATCCCTCTATGGTTTGGAGCTGTAGTGTGGCATTATCTGATTTAAGTTTTAGCAGGATCATTTTAAAGCAAAAATTATTGTAGACAAAGATGTAAATGTGTTTCCAAGGGAAATATTTCAACGGCTAGTGTAATAATTTTGTTTGGAGATAATAGAGACTTAGAACAGGGTAGAAGACTGCAACAGAGATATTGAAAAGATGGTCAAATTATGAATGCAGTTGATGAACAAATATGCAGTATGAACACTTTAAATGGTTCAAGATATTTAGGTTTATTATCATTTTATTTTATGAACAAATAAACTCGAAATGTGAGGGATTTAGCACTTGTACATTTCTTGCACACATATCAATCTGTTGTATATTTTTAATAGATTTTATTTGTTTATTTTAGAAGAGAAAGTGTATGCCTGGGGGAGGGGTGGAAGGGTGGGCAGAGGGGCAGAGAGAGAGTGAGAGAGAGTCTTAAGCAGACTCCACACTGAATTCAAAGCCCATACATAGCTCGATCTCACACTCTGAAATCAGGACCTTAGCTGAAACCAAGAGATGGATTCTTAACCCACTGAACCTCCAGGTGCCCCATCAATTTGTGTATTTTTTTGATCAAGAGAATCTCATCCAAGCAGTAAAGCAGGGATCCTGGCCCCTTCCCTTATATGACTTTGCTTCTTTGCACATGGTCTGAGATTGTCTCCACACAAGCCACCAGAACACAAAGGGTCACAGAGGATTCTAAGTGGTATTTATTTTCAGTCAAGGACTTACTGTGATATGCGTCACTTTTGCACACGTTCTAATGGCTGGAATTAGTAACATGATCTCATCTACTACAGTAGAAATTGGGATAAATTATTGAGAAGGAATAAGTTTTGTTAATCATCTAAGTTACTGATTGAACAAAAGTGTGATTTGCTGAGAAGAATGCATATGCATCTGGTTTTTGTGGGAAGAAACTGGGACTCTCACTTTGGATATGTGAAGCTGTGGAAACATTTTGATTAGGTGGACATTATTGAGAAGGCACTTGGATGCATGTATCTACAAGTTTGGAAAAAACCTGGGTAGCTCATTAAATCAGGGAGTAGCCAGCACATAAATTATACTTTTTTAATTTTTTTTAAAAGATTTATTCATTTACTTATTTGAGAGAGAGAAAGGAAGAAAGAGAGCTTGCATGAGTGTGCATGAGCAGGGGGAGGGATGGAGGGAGAGAGAGAGAAAATCCATAAGCTGACACCCTGCTGAGTGCAGAGCATGATGGGTTTCAATCCTATGACCCAGAGATCATGACCTGAGCCAAAATCAACAGTCAGTTGCTTAACCAACTGAGCCACCCCGGTGCCCTCGGCACATAAATGATATTTTATATCACCTACAGAATGAGCACTAGAAGGAACAGGAAGTGAAGATGACATCCTGATATGCCTTAATGTTAAATCTGAGAAAATGAGGGTAAAGCAACAAACAAATCTGTGACAATGGGAGGTTGGTGAAGTCATGTGCAACTTTTTTTTTTTTCTCACTTCTTTTAGTTTTGTCAGTGAAATAAGAAGCAATGTCATCTGTTGAGAGTAAGATTCAAAGAGGAGGTATTTGAAGAGAAGAGTATGAATTAGGAAATAAAAAGGGAAGTGAACTACAGAAATACAGTAGTATCCATAGACATCAACAAGGGCATAATTAATGTCAGAGTTTCTAGATTCAAAGTAAGACTATTCAAGGAGGTTTCGTGTTTGCTTTTCAACCCACATTTGACTGTCCTTCTGTGGACATGAATTGGGCTTTCTCATGTTTGCATTATGAAAATAGTACTTTGTGGAACATAGTTGTGGTTGTATGTAAGTGAGATTTTATAATGATGAAATACAGGATTTAAGCATTAAGAAGACAATTTAGATGTCGAAGGATCTAAACTTTTAAGTAGGGATCTAGGAGGATGAAAGAATGAAGGTATAGGACAATAAAAGGCTGATAGGATTGATAAAGTTTACATGTCATCCTACAGGGGCCATGCTAATCTTCTCTGTATCATTCCAATTTTCATAGATGTGCCGCCAAAGTGAGCACCGGATGATAAAGTTTAAAACTTCATTTCTATACATAAAAGATGACAAGTCAATGATAAATTATACTTTCTTCATGATGAAATTATTTAACATTATAATATTTTATTTCTTTCCACATCATTGATCAATACATTAAATGTAATCTCTATAATAGTAATAGAAGGATTTTACTGATGTCTTCAAACAACTTACCCTAGAAATTTTGTGGATGTATAAAGTTCATGGATACTGGTTATTATGAAATCATAGTAAAAACAATATAGTCCTAAGAATTAAATTAACAAATGAACTAGTACTGAAACTTAGTATTAGATGCACGTGCATATAAGAAATTGTACCATGATAAAAGTGATACCACATACCAGTGGGAAAAGGATGAATTTTTAATAAGTAATTTGGAAAAAAAAAGTTACCATTTAGGAAAAAAAATACCATTTAGAGAAAATTAGGGCTAAACATTTACACTATATTATATAGAAAAAATACACTCCAATGACTGATTGTCAAAATGGGAGGGAAAAGACTGCCAGTATAATCAAAGAAAATGCAGAGAATTTATCTTACTCAGGGATAGAGATTCACATATTAAACAACTCCCCAAAGAATATATCATAAGCAAAATTATGAATTTGACTATGTACATACATATTAAAAATTTCTGTTTAACAAAAACTCTACTGAATAAGAGAAAGATAACAGTATGAGAGGATATTTGCACCATCTAAATCTGAAAATGGATTAATCTCTGGAATATAAAAATTATCCTCAATATACTCAAAGTAAATATTAGAGAATTAGGGATAGTTAATGAACAGGAAATTCATTAGTGGGGGGATCTGTAGAGCGGATAAATCCATCGTTATTTTGGGAAACAGTTGTCTAATATGTTGATTGCAAGTCTATAAAACAATATAGCCATTCCACAGGTCACCCTTAGAAGAATACAATAAACTAAGGCAAATATTCACTCTAGAATCCAGCATCCATCCTGTACATAAATGAACAGAAATGCTTGCCCTGGCCCATAAAGAACATTTGTGGAGGTTTTCCTTTTGTGTAGTTATGTGCAACTGATTATTGGAAAAAATGTGTATCCCCTGAGAAGGAGGAAGCATAGGTGAAATGTGATTAATGCATACAGGCTGCATTATGCAGCATTACAGCAATTGCAAACAATTAATGTATAAGAAGTACAACATTGTTGGCATACATAATGGTACATACATTACATAATGCTGGGTGAATTACATAATGCGATATAACAATGCTGAGTGAACAAAACTAGAAAAAATGAAAAAAAATGTTTCCAACATCACAAAGTAAAATTTAAAATCCTATATATTTTATAATGATACAGATATATTCTAAAATATTTATGAAACACATTGAAACATATGCTTTGGAGAAGAGAGAAATTTTTATATGGACAACAGTAAATAAATAATAAAAGTAGAGCATACTTACATGGACAAGGATAGTATAACTTTAAGGAAAGTCATTCCCAACTGTACATGTCTGACCTCTACATAAAGACATAATTTTTACTACTTTTTGATTCATTTTCCAGATAAAACCATATTTTTCTGTCTTTGTCTGATTTTTATATTATATTTCTAATATTGTATTTGTGGAATATTATATTAATCCTTTAAAAGGATTTATGTACATTTGAACTAAAATTGTAGATTCTTTTAGAAGCAGGATATTAATAAGAATCAGCATAATTTGCATGTCTGTCAGTTGTATACATACATTATTTTCCTTGCATCACAGCTACATTAGAGTTCTTGTTCTGCTTCTCTGTAACTTTGAAACAAATTAATTTTAATCAAATTTTAATACTATTTCAAAAGAAATATTTCAAATATTTCAAATATTTTCTCCTTTTAGCTTTTATCTTATTATAGCAAATGCATTTTAAAAATAAAGCACTTTATCTTTGATGTTTCATTTAACAATGAGAAAGTCAGAGTTGGAGGCAGGAAGTAAGTGAAGTACACCCTGCGATTTCATATTTAATTCAAGTTCTTTTTAATCCTTAGTCTTATAACAGCTCCCTGAAAAACACTGGATTTAATATGAATTCAACAAATCAGTATCTTCACGAACACTAGTTTATATGGTACTCCTAGTAGTTTCAAACTGCTCTTACCAATAGAAATATGGTTTTAATGAAGTATAAACTTTATTTTCTCCGATAGAATAAAATTTTACTATATATATGTATATATATATAGCTAGAAATTTTACTATATATATATGTATATATATATATATATCTAGATTTCATTGTAAAGTTAATATTTATAAATATTCCAGTATGTGTTTTTAACTGAGTTTCACCCTAAATAATGCAAGCTAACTAGCACTTTTCTTTTCCACTTTCAAATTGCTTTTTCTCTTGTCTTGAACTTGAATTTAGAAATGGCAGAATCTCAATAGAGGTAGAGGGTAATTTCCCACTAGACCTGGCTAATTTATAGCTTTCAACACACCAGTGACCCCTGCAATTTGGCAGTTGCTTCATTAATTCCTCTACACCTGCTCCATTTATCTTGCAAAAAAAAAAAAAAAAGAGAGATAAAAGGCACAATCCTCTCTCACTGCAGCTATTGGGAAGAAAAGTCCTTCATGTCTTTCTGAAGTAAATTTAACCAGCATTATAGAAAACAAAAAGACAGCAGTGTCAGATGAATGTACCCAGTTTGTCACTGGGATGAAGAAGGAAAATTTGAGTGGCCACATATTTTTGGAAGAAGTTTTTTTCTACCGTTTGAGCTATTCAAAATTGACTTCAGTTTTTACCAAGGTCTGCCATCAGATTCATACAATTTTATAATTTAAAAAATAAAAATAATCTGAGAGATTTTTAAAAATAATGTTCTCTTACACTTAATGATAAATTATATAGGCACCCTGATTATCTTCTTTCTTTCTTTCTTTTCTTTCCTTTCTTCTTTTCTTTTTCTCTTTTCTTTCTTTCCTTCCTTCCTTTCCCCACTCCCTCTTCTTTCTTTCTTTCTTTCTTTCTTTCTTTCTTTCTTTCTTTCTTTCTTTCTTTCTTTCTTTCTT
>ML111415.1:46064-63821 GCA_003697995.1 Taxidea taxus jeffersonii | reverse complement strand
CTTTCTTTCTTTCTTTCTTTCTTTCTTTCTTTCTTTCTTTCTTTCTTCTTTCTTTCATCTTCTTTCTCCTCTTTCCTTTCTTTCTTTCTTTTCTTTCATCATCTATTTATGTATCATTTATCATCCTTCATCTATATCACCTATCTAATGAAAAAGATCAAACACCATGTTAGGCAATCTATATTTTATACACTTATAAGAACAAGCCATTTATTTCCATGAAACATAAACTGTAACATGGGTACTTTCAGCAGCATGAAAAATGTACTTTCACAACAAGGAGTTGCATTGATGAAAAATAAAAGATTTTAGGGGTACCTGGATGTCTCACTCAGTTGGTTTTCTGACTCTTGATTTTAACTCAGGTCATGATCTTTGGGTCCTGGAATCCAGTCCCAAGTTAGGCTCTGCACTCAGCATGGAGTCTGCTTATCCCTCTCCCTCTACTCCCACTCCACCACTGCATGCTCTCTCCCTCTCTCTAATAAATAAGTAAAACTTAAAAAAAAAAAAAACATTTTACTGTCAAATTTAGGAAGTCACTTATTTAACTGGTTGACTATCCAAGCACTTTTGTCCTTCTTTTTTTTTTCTTTTTTGCAGTTATTTCTATCTCTATATATTGTTCCATAAAAACAAATGCATTTTGTATTTTTGTTCCTCTTTTAAGGTAAATGGTTTGAATTCTTGGTCTCTAGAGGTGACAATATTTAAAAAAATGATTATGATAACTAGTAAAATATATTAAGAATTTCTATTGCTGACATACATTAAAGGTGGATATAAACTTGAAATAGATATAGGTCTTCTCCTTCATATTCCTATTTTCATTATAGATTACTGAGGGTTGGTGATCAATGCAAAGACTGTGGGTATTTAATTGTTTGGTAAGATCTCCTTACCAATACTGCCAGGAGAAAGGTTTAACTCACACAGAAACTATTTTTATTCTTGTATTACCTAGATATATCAAATTTGGAGCTCACAAATTCACACATTGCTATTAAGAAAGGCTGAATAGGAACATATTAATAAATCACATCACCTTTCTAGTCACCAAAGTGGTAACAATTGAAAAATCATTCAACATGTTGAGGTGTCTGTACAGTCAGTCTATATTACTTAGTTATAAGAATTATAACATAAAACATAATGTTTCATATGATACAAAATATTTATGGTATATGTGGCTTTAAAATAACTCATAAGCAAGAATTAGTAAATAACATGAAAACATTTAAACATAATCTATATGGATATCTTCATACTGCATTACTCTTTTTATTAATTCAAAATTACTTCTTAATTTAAATTGAATACACTTTTAACTGTGATAGATATCAACAGAAAAAGAAACCTGAGAAGTCTACTTCTTTCATATGGAAAGTATGGTAAGACAGTGATATAACTATTGGCAAGATGGTGTTAGAGAAATCACTTCATTATTTAAGAAATTGTGATTTATATAAATGAAAAACAGTTGAAGGAATAATTGTCTTTTTTTGATGTGGGACTGGACTGCTTCTTTAGAAAAAAACTACAATCATGTGAATTTTTATAAAATAATTAACATTTAATGTAGTTATTTCAAAATGTCATTTACTATTTAAGTTCAATTCCATTAAAATGTTCATAAATTTCCTTTTGACCGGGGTACCCAGATGACTTAGTTAGTTAAGCTTCTGTCTTTGGCTCAGATCATGATCCCTAGGTCATGAGGTCATGGGATGAGCCCAGAGTTGGACTCTCTGCTCAGTAAGGAGTCTGCTTCGTGCTCTTGGTCTGCCCCTCCTCCTTGCTTTGCTCTCTTACTCTATCTAAATAAGCAAAATCTAAAAAAAAAAAAATCTTTTTTGACCACAAGAAAGTATATAGTTAGGTTATTAAATTTCATTTTTCTATTTGGAAGTCACTTTAAATATAACAATTATAAAGAGAGAAATCAAATTTAAGCCAAATAACTCATCCAGGAACATTGAGCTGCTAGTGGACCAGAATCATGATTTAAAAATATAATATAGAATGAGGGCTAGAATCTTTGTGTATAAATTAACTATTACCATGTAACAAATTACCCCTTTATTTATTTATTTATTTATTTATTTTTAAGATTTTTTTTTTTTTTTAATTTATTTGTCAGAGAGAGTGAGCACAGGCAGACAGAATGGCAGGCAGAGGCAGAGGGAGAAGCAGGCTCCCTGCTAAGCAAGGAGCCCGATGTGGGACTCGATCCCAGGACACTGTGATCATGACCTGAGCCAAAGGCAGCCGTTAACCAACTGAGCCACCCAGGCGTCCCTACCCCCATATTTAATGACTTGACATCTGGAAGACGAAACACTCAATTATTCCTTTTGAGAATTGTCTCGACAATTCTTGACACTTAAGAGTTCCATATGGACTTTGAATGATTTTTTTTTAAGATTTTTAAGATTTTATTTATTTATTTATTTGACAGAGAGAGATCACAGGTAGACAGAGAGGCAGGCAGAGAGGAAGGGAGAAGCAGGCTCCCCGCTGAGCAGAGAGCCTGATGTGGGGCTCAATCCCAGGACCCCGAGATCATGACCTGAGCTGAAGGCAGATGCTTAACCGACTGAGCCACCCAGGAGCCCCTGATTTTTGTTTTTTAAGATAATCTAATCCTCTCCCCACTTTGTTTGACCTTTTTTATGCATTTGTGTTTTGTTCCTGTAAGTGCTTATTTTTCTTGTGTGTTGTTAAGTCTTTATTTAACAGTTCACTGTCCTCTAGGATCTTCTTCCAGAGATGTTTGTCCATAACACAGTACAAACATTTCTATGAGTTGATTTTTCATTGTTCACCACTGTTAGCTAGTCTCACATTAGCAGCTAAGATGTGGGCTCCGAATCACACCAAAATTTCATCTCCAGGTTTATACAAACAAGAGGACAACATCCAGTCTTGGATTTTGTGGTTACTGATTTTACCTAAAGTTATCTCTACCAAGTTGGAAACAAGCCCACAGATCATTTATTAGGGTTACTAAATTGGAGCACAATAATAATATTTTATGCTCAACTCCTCACAGGTTTTTTGTTTATAGACCACAAAGATATTTGCTTCTTGTACTCATTTGTATCTATCATCTCTCTATCAATCAATTGATTATCTTCTAAGTTTTTAAGATATTTCTCCCAGACACACACAATTATCTTTTCTTTTAAGAAAAGATCTCTATCTTATTTCTTTCCTTAAAAGTTTCATAGAAAGATCTATAACAAAGAAGTCATGAGGGAACTAAATATTCATTCATCATTCTGAGAAAATATTTGTGGACTCATATGGATGAAATGTGGGATTAAAATACTAGAAAATCTCTTGACTACCTTACTATTTTCAACCACATGGGTGGACCTTGAAGATATTATGTTAAGTGTAATAAGCAGATAGAAAAAGGCAAATACTGTATAATATCACTTATATGTAGAATCTAAAAATCTGAATGCATAGAAACAAGAGACTAGAATGATGGTTACCAGGAGCTGGGGGTGGGTGGGGAAAATGAGATGCTGGTCAAAGGGTTTAAACTTCCAGTAATGAGATGAGGCAGTTTGGAGATCTAATGTGTAGCATCATACTTACAGTTGACAGTACTATATTATAGACTGGACAGTATCTAAAAGACTAAATCTTAAATATCCTCACCATGGAAAAGAAATGGTAATTATGTGAGATTATATAAATATTAGTTAAAACTACAGTGGTAATCATTATGCAATATAGATCAAGTCAACACATTATAAACCTTAAACTAACACAATATTATAAGTCAATTATATGTCAATAAAGCTGAAAAAAAAGAAAATTTCTTTCCTTAAGGTTTTTATATGTTTATTTTTCCAGAACTAGATAATGGTTTTCCAATGCAATAATAAAATATGTTGAGTAGAATAAAAATTTCTATATCTCACAGGTGACTAAACTAAGATATTTTAAACAACTTATTTAATATTGTTTTTTTTTGTTTGTTTGTTTTTCTTTTTTCATCTAATGGAGATCGGCTAACGGATTTACTAATCAGGAGTTTGACAAAAGCCATTTCAGACAGTTTGGATAAGGCATCATCAGAATTTTTTGTTGCTTAGAAAATTCAACATATTTTTAAGGAGGTAAAACAGTTGTTACCTTAAAAATTCTCTCAGATGTATTTGTTGCATTATGAGTCATAGTGAATTATTAATATCATCTAAATATTTTTCAATGATAGTTTATGCAATTAAGTTATAGGGCTATATGTTACTCATTATAAATGGCTTAATGATAAAAATGATGAAAGAAAAATTTTGAGTATATTATACATTAAAGTGCCTCATGGATGGCTGCCAAAATACATTCTATTTCTATAGAGTTTAGTGCAATAATTCAATGAAATCTATAAATGTTACAAAATAATTTCGTGAGAAAATATATCCAATATGCTGTTATCTAAATTAGCAGTGATAGGATAGATGACTTTAATTTAAGAAATGCGTAGCAAGTTCATGAACTTAAATAAATTCATTTTGAATCTAAAAACATAGAATGTAATGTGAAAATGGTATGATGTTATGCAAGAGATTATTCCTCAGGAGCAGGAAATATTTTCCTATCATTTTTACTCATAATTTCAAACTTAAGTAAGATTATAAAAATGCTTACTAAAATATAAACTCAAATGCCAACATGAGAAATATTTTCAATTAATAAAATGATAAGGGAGCCTATTTATTTAACAATATTTAAAAATAATAAAATTAGGCTAGAAAGAATGGCAATAATCCAAATAAAAACTAGAAAAAAATAGTAACTATTTTTCACACACAAGAAAAGAGAGACCAGAACAATTAAACATGTAAATAAATGCCCAACCTCACTAGTAATTTAAGAATTGTTGATTGCAAATTACAATGAAATAGTAGGTATTAAGAATTTTAAGACTACCCGCTGATGAGTAATGTTGAGCATCTTTTCATGTGTGTGTTGGCCATCTTGATGTCTTCTTTGGAGAAATATATTTCCATTTATTCTGCACATTTTTAATTGGATTAATTGGGGTTTGGGGAGAGGGGCTTGATTTGTATAAGCTCTTTATGTAGTTTGGATAAGCACCTTTTATCGGATATGTCATTTGTAAATATCTTCTAGCATTCAATAGATTGCCATTTAGTTTTGTTGATTGTTTCTTTTGCTGTGCAGGAGCTTTTTATTTTGATGAAGTCCCAATAGTTTATTTTTACTTTTGTTTCCCTTACCTTAGGAGACATATCTCGAAAGATGTTGCTCCGCATCAGTCATCATTGTGGAAATGCAAATCAAAACTACAATGAGATATCACTTCACATTTGTCAGAATGACTAAAATAAAGCACACAAGAATCAACAAGGATTGGCAAAGACATGGAGAAAAAGGAACTCTCTTGCACTATTGGTAGGAATGCAAACTGGTGGAGACACTGTGGAAAACAGTTTGGATGTTTCTCAAAAAATTAAAATGCATAGGAATGTTGGCTTACTTAGATCTACCTAAAACACAGGAACTAAGGACATGAATGTGCTGGGGATAAATTGTTCCTCAAGAAATCTGAGGGAAATAACAATGTCACTGCCGTATTTGTCAAAAAATGTTAATAATTTATGATGTAGGAGAGAAGATGCTCACACACTTCTGATAAGTCTTCTACCTATTTGAAGGTAATTTTAATAGTTTAAAGCTCAAACATGAATACACTGAAGAACACTGAATATCCTAGCAACATATTATACATAGTATATATCTTTGGAATGCCTATTCCATTTTATTTATGATTTTTATATGCAATAAGTTGGAGCTTGCTTTTTAAAGAAAACAAATATTTAAAATACACTTTAACATGGAAGAAATAATTTATCTTTTTGCTTTCTGTTGGTTTAGGATTGATGGACACTTTTCAATGGAAATCCTAAAAGTCCTTCATGAAATTATTTGCTATTTCAGTTTTTTTTCTGTTTTATATACAGCTAGTCAGATACCACACATTCCCAAACACATTCTGACTATTCAATCTATTAAGTTTTCATTCAAGTAAGTTCAAGGACTTCACATTTGTAATTGTTATTGAAAATCAAAACAAGGAAATGAAGCCAACAGAGTGAAGTCCGATGAAATTAGTTTAAGTGTTTCAAAACCAATCCAAAATCCAGTATTTTGAAGCAAACTGTACATTTTGAAATTTTGACATTAACTCATTCTACATTCTTCATAGGTGTTCAACTGAGCTGATCAGAAGATAAACTTTAAAGATAGCTATACATTCAGATAAATTTCACCAGTAATAAAGAATGATGAAAGATGATTCTCACATATTTAAATTTTGAAAAAGACATACATATAAAATTATACTAAAAAAATCTTATTAACCAGAAAATCAAAAAGCTTTTATTCTATATGTCTCTTTTGTCTATTTGTTAGAAATGCAAAAATATGTATGACTACTTAAGAAACAAAACATGCATAATCTTAATAAAGAGTTTAATTAATCTTTAGAAATTCCTCTTTTCCCACAACAAAGAAAGTGCAAAACTATGGGCAGAATAATCAAAGGAAATAGGGTTTGAGAATTGAAAGTTGAAAACACCAAGTTTTCCATTACTCAATTACCTGTCTAGGAAAAAGAAAGATTTGTATATATATAACAATCAATGTAACATCTTTTTTGCCCATTCATCAATTGATGGACACTTGGGCTGTTTCCATACCCTGGCTATTGTAATTAATGCTGCTATAAACATAGGGATGCACGTATACCTTTGAATTATTATTTTGGTATTCCTTGGGTAAATACCCCATAGTCAATTGCTGGATCACAAGGTAGTTATATTTTTAAGATTTTGAGGAACTTCCATACTCTCTTCCACAGTGGCTGCACCACTTCTCATTCTACCAACAGTGCATAGGGGTTCCTTTTTCTCCACATACTTGCCAACACTTGTTTCTTGTGTTTTATTTTAGTCATTCTGACAGGTGTGAGGTGACATCTCATTGTAGTTTTGATTCACATTTCCCTGGCAAAAAGTAATGATGAGCATCTTGTCCTGTGTCTGTTGGTCATCTGGATGCCTTCTTTGGAGAAATATCTGTTCATGTCTTCCATCCATTTTTAAATTGGATTATTTGTTTTCTTTAGTGTGCAGTTTTATAAGTTTCTTTATATACTTTAAATACTAACCCTTTATCAAATATGTCATTTGCAAATATCCTCCCCTAACTGCAGATTCCCTTTTAGCTTTGTTGTTTGTTTCCTTTGCTATGCAGAAGTGTTTTATTTTGATGTAGTCCCAATAGTTTATTTTTGCTTTTGCTTCCTTTGTATCAGGGGAACAATCTAGAAAAAAAGTTGCTATGGCTGATGTCATAGAAGTTACTGCCTGTGATCTCTTCTATGGTTTTATGGTCTCATGTTTAGGTGTTTAATCCACTTTGAATTTATTTTTCTATATAGTGTAAGAAAGTGGTCCATTTTCATTCTTTTGCATGTTCCTGTCCACCTTTCCCGGTACCATTAGCTAAAGAAACTGTCTTTTTCCCATTCGATATTCTTTCCTTCTTTGTCAAATATCAATTGACCATATAATTATAGGTTCTTTTCTGGGTTTTCTACTCTGTGCTGTTGATCTATGTGTCTATTTTGTATCAGTACCATACTGTCTTGATGACTATAGCTTTGTAATATAAGTTAAAGTCCAGAATTGTGATTCTTCTAGCTTTGCTTTTCTTTTTCAAGATTGCTTTGGCTATTCAGGGTCTTTTGTGGTTCCATACAAATTTTAGGACTGTTTGTTCTAATTCTGTGTAAAACACTATTGGTATATTGATAAGGATTACATTAAGTGTAGACTGCTTTGGTTCATATAGACACTTTAACAAATTTGTTCTTCCAATCTATGAGAATAGAATGTTTTTCTATTTATTTGTGTCATTTTCAATTTCTTTCATCTGTTTTTTATAATTTTCAGAGTATAGATCTTTCACCTCTTTGGTTAGGTTTATTTCTGGGTATCTTATTATTTTTGTTGCAACTGTAAATGGGATTGTTTTCTTAATTCCTCTTTCTGCTGTTTCATTACTGTTGTATAGAAATGTGCAACACATTCTTGTACATTGATGTTGTATTTTGAGAATTTACTGAATCTATTTACAATCTAACAGGTTTTTGGTGGAGGCTTTAGGGTTTTCTTTTCTTTTTTTTTTTTTTGGCTTTAGGGTTTTCTATGTATAGTATCATGTCATCTACAAATAGTGAAAGTTTTACTTCTTTCTTGCTGATTTGCATACATTTTATTTATTTCTGTTGTCTGATTGCTGTGGCTAAGATGTCCAGTAGTATGTTAAATAAAAGTGCTGAGAGTGGACATCCTTGTCTTGTTCCTGACTTTAGATGAAAAGCTCTCAATTTCTTCCTGGTAGGGATGATGTTAGCTATGGGTTTTTTAGTGTATAGCCTTCATTATGTTGAAGTATGTTTCCTCTGAACATACTTTGTTGTGGGTCTTTATTGTGAATGGATATTGTACTTTCTCAAATGTTTTTTTCTGTGCCTATTGAAATGATCATATGGTTCATATCCTATCTTTTATTGATATAATATATCACACTGATTGGTTTGTGAGTATTGAACCTCCCTTGTAAATGAGGAATAAATCTCAGTTGATTGTGATGAGTGATCTTTTAAAATATATTGTTGGATTTCACTAGCTAGTATTTTATTGAGGATTTGCATCTATGTTCATCAGACATATTGACTTGTAGTTCTTTTTTTGAGAGAAGAAGAAATTTTGATCAAAGCAAAATATTTGGCTGAAAACTGCTTAATATATATATTTTTTCTTTTGCTCTTATAGTGATCTAGCTAGAGAGATTATGCCCAAAGCTATTCTGTTTGTTTATTTGGTTTTAAGTATATAAATCCACAGTGCAAGCATATCTGAAAACTTGTTTTTTTTTTCCTTTTTGAAATTTTTGATGTTCACTAGAAAAGAGAGCACATAGAAAATTATGTTCCAAAGGCAATCTAAACAATATACTTTATGTCAAAATTCTTATGTTTGTTTTTATACTTAAACACAGAATTGGGTGAAACAATTTTTTTTTAATCTTTAGAGAATAAATGGGTAACTTTTTATATCTTTCTCTTTCCATTAAAACCCAATTATTGCAAGAACAAAATAGAAATGCTCCAGTGGCGTTGATTCACAAACATGTATAATGAATGTATAGCTTGATGACTAAAATAGTAGTCATGGAATTAAGGGAATGACTACACTAGTTTTGGAAAGATAGTTATACATTTTGTTTAATTGGAGATACTAATTTTTAACTGAATTTAGTAAACAAACATTTTTAAAAAGAATTATTTGATGTAAGTACAAAATGAATTGATTAATATGAATACAGAAATAAACAGTATCCTTAATTATTAGTTTTTGTTATTTTTGCAATCAGTTTTTATAGGAGTGTTCAATAATATTATTATATAAAAGCTTTGTTTAAATCCTCTTGTCTTTGATGGTAATGGTTGGTTGGTGTTGTCCATTAAGTGCCTGAGGATCCTTCAGATCCACAATCAGCAAAATCTGGACAGAGGAAACACAATGGACCATTGCAAAATGCATTCTCTGATCCCTTCCCTATAATCTCCTAGTATTTCCCTGATTTCCTTCCTTGACTTATTGCTCTGATAAGTAAAGTCTGGAAAATATAATTGTACCTTCCTTAATGTAAGAAAGTTAATTTATATTGAGGTATTAGATCTGCAGTTCAGATAAAGTGCAATGATAATGTAAGTACGTGTTCCACAAAATGAAGGGTAATAGGAAGGCACCAAATGAAGAGATGCTAGTTAGAGCCCTTTATTGTGTTCTCAGCTTATTTGGTAAACTGAAAGCTATAGGAAAATGTGTTAAAAAGAAATAAAAGGTGTGTCTTAAATGCTTTACAAATATTTTTCATTTAATGTTTACTCAGAAAATAGCACAAATAGAATAAGGATCTTCCATTTACAGATGAGGAAATTGACAGGTCAATGATTATCTACTCTCAGAACTAGTAAGTGAAGAGCCCAGGTTCACATTCAATACATTTGATTGCTAAGTCCCTGTTCTTAACTACCATACAAAGGAGTATACATAAAATCATATAATTGCAGTTCAAGAAGAAAAGATAGTGAATCTGACAGAAAATGAATAACAGAAGAGATAAAGGCTAAGGATATTCAAACTCTGATGACACAATAAATAACTGATTGTAGGAGTTTTTTTTTTTTTAACCAAAATGAATAAATACAAAGAAAAACTACCCCAAGGCACATAATACTAAACCTAATGAAAGCAAACCTCATAAGAAAGCCAGGAAATAAAATCATATTATTCCCAAAAGACATGATGAAACTGATGACTGATTACTCAAATATAGAACTAAAGGCAGAAGACAGTGGTACAATGTCATCAAATGGCCAAAAGAAAATAAATGCCCACACAGAAACCATATGAGCAAAAGCCAATCTTTCAGAGATGAAGCAAAATTAAAAATATTTTCCAACCCAAAATGGAATCAGTCAGTAGCAAGCCTGAAGTGAAAAAAACAGAGATGAAAGGAAAACGGTATCAGATGGAAGCACCAAAATATAGAGAGTAATAAATATAAAGATATGAGTGGATAGGCAGAAGATATAAATTGCTGTAAACTACAGAAAATAAGATTTTGTAGAGGCTAAAATATGAATAAAAATAAAAAGTACATAAAATGATATGCAGGTTTAGGGCAAAATGGAGTTAAATTGTTCTAAGATCATGTACTTTTCAATAAATGTTAGATGTCCTAATTGATATTAGACTTTAGTAACTAAATGGGGCATGTCATCATTTCTAGATAATCACTAAATGAGCTATAGAGAATTGTTAGCATGCTGACAATGACAGTTTCATACAAACTGAAAATATGAATAATAAAATGAATAACAAAAACAAGTAATCCCAAAGAAAGCAAAGGAAGGGGAAAAACAGGGAGAAAGTAGAATAATAAAACACAAAATTTAAGCTGTATATTAAAAATATATATCATAATAATATCACATTATATGGAATAATCCAATTAGGATTCACACCATATGTCAGGACCCAGTAATTTTGAAAGTAATGGAATGGGAAGAGATGTGCCATGAAATACTGTCTCAGGCTGAATAATGCCCCTTCTCAAAATATCTATGTTCTAATCCCTGGAACATGTAAGTGTTCACTTACATTGCAAAAAAGGACTTTGCAGACATGGTTAAGTTAAAGATTTTGAGAAGAGAAGATTACCCTGAATTTTTCAGGTAGCCCTGATATAATGAAAGGGGATCTTTATATAAAGGAGTCAAAAGGATCAGAGAGACAGTAAGAGATGAGATGACAGAAGCAAGAAGTGATAGTAACTTCTATGTTGAAAGAAAGCAGTAGTCCTCTTAGACTCTCTCTATCAAACCCTGATTTTAACCAGTAAAACTAATTTTGAACATCCTTCTAAAAGCATAGCTTTCAAATATGTGAAGCAGAATGGACAAAAAGAAGAGGAAATATACAAATTTAGAATTGCACATAGATGATTTTCTAAACCCTTCTCTCACTGAGAGACAAAGAAACAAAATTCAATAAATACTTTATATATGGAATATGAACATGATTGACAGAATAGACTTAACTGATACATAATAAACATTGTTCATGACATGGAATAGTGCCCCAAGCATTTCATATAGTGGGCCGAAAAGTAAGCTAAACAGTTTTCAAGAATTGAGGAAATATTAAATTTGTGACTGTGAAGATGCAAATGAAAATTCTTAGAATAACAAAATGTGAAATTAATATAAAAATAAATGTAAAATCCAAATAGATTTGCACTATTAAGTAAATTAAAACTTTAAATAAAAGACTTAGAGCGTAATGTATTTCAAACACTGAATGGAACAATTATAGTAATATTAAAAAATATTAGAAGAAATGAATTCAGGAAAATTTACTGATTCTTTACATGAAGCCAGAAAAATGGGATACAAAAGAATATTACGTGTAACAATATATAATAAACATTAAAGCCTAATATCTTTTGTGAACATAGGTCCAAAATGAAAATCAAAAGATTGGCAGAACAAACTCACTGTCATTAATTATTCATGTTAAGGCTGGGTTTATTTCAAGAATGTAAGGGTCATTCAGCAATTGAAATTCAATCAGTACAATTCACTACATGAAGTGAATAATGGATAAAAATAATATAAAAATAAAATTTAAGAGTAAACTGAAGAATATTCTGATAATAGCAGATACAAAATATGGTTTGTAAAATTCAACATCCACTTAAAAAATACCTCATTACTGAGAATAGAGGAAATTGGTAATTTCCTTAAATAACATGGAAGAACCATACAAATTCCCAAAAAAAGTATCTTGTTTAATTAGGAATTATTGATAGTATTACTCTTAATGTTGGAAGCAAAGAAAAAAATGTACTTGCCACTCTTACTAGCATTGCATTCTAGATTTTACCAAGTGGAATAAGGCAAGAAAAAATATTTATGAGGATAAGAAAGGTTGTGCTAAAACCACTGAGATTTAAGACAACACAATTGTGAATGTCTAACTACAAAAAAGATTAGAAATCATTTAATTTAATAAGGTCACTAAACAGAAAATTAAGATAAAGAGATCATTCCTATTTTAATATATCTGTAAACAAATTAAAATATAAAATAGTGTTATTTGAAGTAACAAAATCAATGGTATAAATCTAACAAAAATTATGCAAAGTTTTTATTAAAAAAGATATTTTAAAAATTCAAAAAAGTTAAAGAAATCCTAAATAATAGACAATATAAAATGTTTATGAGTGGAGGATATTCAATTTCATTTCATAAAAATATTTTTCAAAATAGATTTATAGATTCTGAAATCCCATTCAAAACCATAACTGCTACTGGGTGGAAAACCCTATAACTGAAACAAGTATGGATATAAAATTGATAAGAGATGTAATATCCAAGAAAATTTTGAAGTAGAAGAACAGACTACAGCATGAGATAAGAATAGTATATAGCTGTTTGATCATAAATGTATGAAATTTCTTCAAGTGTAGGTTAATAAAACCAATGGAATGGAATAAAGTTCAGAGGTAGAACCACACATACTGGACCCTTGATTTGTAACAAAATTGGCATTGCAGTAGGCAGAGAAAGAAGTAACTGAATATCTCAATTACGAAAGTAAAAAGGAATAGTCACTCAGTCCAGATTAAATGAATTTTAAAGTATGAAAGTTAAAATAATAAATTTCTAGAAGAACACTTAGGATATCCTAAACTAAGAGAAATGAAAGAAAAGTTAGACAAGACATGAATATCAGTTGCCATAAAGGGAAGTGATAAAATAACATTAAGTTTAAGAATGCATTCCCCGGGACACCTGGGTGGCTCAGCGGGTTAAGCCGCTGCCTTCGGCTCAGGTCATGATCCCAGAATCCTGGGATCGAGTCCCGCATCGGGTTCTCTGCTCAGCAGGGAGCCTGCTTTTCCCCTCCCCTCTTTGCCTGTCTCTCTGCCTACTTGTGTGGTCTCTTGTCTGTCAAATAAATAAATAAAATCTTAAAAAAAAAAAAAGGATGCATGCTCATCAGACATTTTTTAAGGGAATGAAAGGCTATTAATAAGGTAGAAGATACATGCAATGTTTACAATTGTCTAGTATTCAGAATAATAATTACTCTTAATATCAGTAAGAAAAATGGGTAAAAGTCTTGAGTGGAATTTGCTCCCCAAAAAATAGTAACCTAAAGGATTATCAATAAACATATGGAAATGTTTCAATCTCATTAATCACTAAGGAAATGAAAACAAAAACAAAAACAAAAACAGATCAAGACAGAACAAAAACCTCTGTGAGATACAGCAATATATCTACCAGAATGATTACATATAAAAAAAAAAAATTGACAGGGCTAAGTATTGGCAAAGGTGTGGGGCTTAAAGGGAAACATTCATGCAACACTACTGGAAATTTTAATTTTCACAAATTACACTAAAAATACTGTTTGATATCAGGGCACCTGTGTGGCTCAGTCAGTTAAGCATGTGTCTTTGGCTCAAGTCATGATCCCAGGGTCCTGAGATCAAACCCACATTGGGCTCCCTGCTCAGCAGGGAATCTGCTTCTCCCTCTCCTTCTACCCCCACCCCTGCTTGTGCATTCTCTCTCTCTCTCTTGCTCTTGCTGTCTCTCTTTCTCAACTGAATAAATAACATATTAAAAAAAAAAAAAAAAAAAAAAAAAGAGGGATGCCTGGATGGCTCAGTAGGTTAAGTTGCTGCCTTCAGCTCAGGTCATGATCCCAGGGTCCTCCAGCTCCTTGCTCAGTGGGGAGCCTGCTTCTCTCTATGCCTCTGGCTGAGATTTTGCCTACTTGTTCTTTCTCTCTCTCTCTGACAAATAAATAAATAAAATCTTAAAAAAAGAAAGAAAGAAAGAAAGAAAGAAAGAAAGAAAGAAAGAAAAAGAAAGGAAGAAAGAAAGAAAGAAAAGAAAAACTGTTTGATAATATGCACTAAAGGTGGACCATATCCTGTCAACTAGCCATTTTATACCTAGGTATAGACTCAATAGTCATGCACAGAAATGATTTGGACAGCTTTATTCATAATAGAAAAAAATTGAAAACATGTGAATGTTCATTAATAGAATAGATAAATATTGCATTCATAGAATACTATACAACAATGAGAATGAACAGTAAAACTTCCACAATATACAGTGTAGACAAATCTTACAAGTTGGTTAGTAAAGTAAGCAAAACCAGTAAGAGTATATAACATATGATTCCATTTATAGAAAACTGTAAAACAAGTGATGTGAATTGATGGTGTTATGTCAATATTGACAGGGGATATCCTGGGAGGGAGAGGAGAGTGCCACTGGGATATTTGTAATGCTCTCTCTTTCTCTTTTAAAGACCTTTTCTCTTTATTTATCTATCTATCTATCTATCTATCTATCTATCTTTTTATTTATTTATTTATTTATTTATTTATTTATTTATTTATGACAGAGAGAGAACACAAGAGGGAACACAAGCAGGGGGAACTGGAGAACTGGAGAGGGAAAAGCAGGCTCCTGCTGAGCAGGGAGCCTGACGTCTGGTGGGGGGGTTAATCCCAGGATGCTGGGTCATGCCATGAGCCAAAGGCAGACACTTAATGACTGAGCTACCCAGAGGCCCTTGTAATGTTTTGTTTCTTGACTCTGATGTTGTATGGCAGTGTTCACTTTGTGCTAATTCATTGCATTGTAAATTAAAAATTTATGTACATTTAATATGCGTATTTTATATCTTTAAAATATCACCGAAAAAATCTGCCACTTAGGTAGGTTTGTAAATTTTAATACTGTCTGTCATTTGCTCCATGTGTTTCTCATCATTAACAAGTGCAAATATTTTTCTGTTGTACATTTTTACCTTATCCTTATCCCAGGACACTATTCATCTTCAACAGTAAATAAGGGTTGAAGTAAATTTCATTTGATACTAATAACTGTATTAGATTCTTACTGATTCATGTTTGTGGGTATACTGGTATGCATTTTTTTAATGTTTACTTAAAAAAAAAATGTTTACTTTCAATCTTCCAGCATCCTAAAGTATTATGTGTACTTCTTATAAATAGATTATAATTAGACTTTGCTCTAAACCCAATCTGGCAACCTCTGTTTTTCACTGGATAATTAAGGCTATTTATATTTTTATGATTAGTGGTATCTATGAAAGTATTTAAACAATCTTATTTTGGACTTTCCTTACATATGTTTGTAGCAGATGATGTTGAAACCCTGGCCAGAGTTCATTAGATCTTTTTAGCATTATGTCTTCCCTTAATTTGACCACAGCCTGCTTCTGAGGTTTCTGGTTTTGAGAGGTTTTCTCAGGATACTGATCCATAGTTTGCTTTCTGGGGAAGAGCTTGGAGAACCTGGGAATTCACATTCCTCTAGAGCATATTTTTACCAAAGCCTGAGGGTACAGGATTATAAGAGCCCTTTTTTTAGGTGTGGAAGAAAAAAATAAAAACATCAGTGACCCAGGACTATGGATCTGTTTTGTGGAACCAAGCCTAAGATAGTCATTTATGTTCCTTTCTTATTCCCCCCACCCCGCCTTCATTTTTATTGATTAAAGGTGATATTTGTTTTTGTTTTGTTATGGTTTGGTTTGGTTTGGAAATTATATATTTTCTCATGGTTACCTAAAATATTAAATTGAACTTGACAAAGTCTAAAACTAAAACCTGTCTGTAGCCATTTCTCAAACAATAAAAAGAAACAAAGACCAAAAAATGCCTCCCAAAAATCAAATACCAAGCACCATGTTACCAACTTCATGTTAGTGTTTTCTAGGTTTTACTTACATTTTATTCCCCCATTTGACAGTAATAATTATTATTCATAACATTTTTTGAAAAATAGAGACACCTGGGTGGCTCAGTCAGTTAAGCCTCTGCCTTTGACTCAGGTCATGATTGCCAGGGTATCGGGATGGAGCCCTTCATCGGGCTCCATGCTCAGTGGGGAGTCTGCTTCTCCCTCTCACTCTGCCCCCTGTTCATGCTTTCTCTCTCTCTGTCTTTCTCTCTCTTTCAAGTAAATGGATAAATCTTAAATACTTTTGGAATAATAAAAATTTTGAAAAAAATTAAATGTAGTGTTTAAAATAGTTAACATTCAATCCCCAAATCAGGCAAGGATCCCATCAAAAAAGAGAATTACAGACCAATATCCTTGATGAACACAGATGTGAAAATTCCCACCAAAATACTAGCCAATACGATCCAACAGTACATTAAAAAGATTTTTCATCATGACCAAGTGGGATTTATTCCAGGGCTGCAAGTTGGTTCAACGTCTGCAAATCAATCAGTGTGATACAATACATTAATAAAAGAAAGAACAAGAACCATATGATACTCTCAATAGATGCTAAAAAAGCATTTGACAAAGTACAGCATCCCTTCCTGATCAAAACCCTTCAAAATGTAGGGATAGAGGGCACATACCTCAATATGATCAAAGCCGTCTATGAAAAACCCACCACAAATATCATTCTCAATGGAGAAAAACTGAGAGCTTTTCCTCTAAGGTCAGGAACACAGCATGGATGTCCATTATTATCATCACTGATATTCAACATAGTATTAGAGTCCTAGCCTCAGCAATCAGACAACAAAAAGAAATTAAAGGCATCCAAATCGGCAAAGAAGAAGTCAAACTATCACTCTTTGCAAATGATATGATACTATATGTGGAAAATCCCAAAGACTCCACTCTAAATCTGGATAATATGTACAGGAATTCAGTAAAGTGTCAGGATATAAAATCAATGCACAGAAATCAGTTGCATTTCTTTACACCAACAATAAAACAGAAGAAAGAGAAATTAAGGTGTCAATCCCATTTACAATTGCACCCAAAACCATAGGATACCTAGGAATAAGCCTAACCAAAGAAGCAAAGAACCTATACTCAGAAAACTATAAAGTACTCATGAAAGAAATTGAGGAAGACAGAAAGAAATGGAAACATGTTCCATGCTTATGGATTGGAAGAACAAATATTGTGAAAAAGTCTATGCTACCTAAAGCAATCCACACATTTAATGCAATCCCTATCAAAATCCCATCCATTTTTTTCAATGAAATGCAAAAAAT